>JAHZNI010001570.1:0-25722 GCA_027744415.1 Seira ritae | reverse complement strand
AGACTGGACAATGCACCACGGAGATTCATGATTTCTCGTTCCATTTCCATCGGAGTTGTACCTCTGCGGAATGAGCCATCAGAGCCCATTGCTGAGTTCATCAGGAGTCTTGCAGTAGACTCGTTGTTCATCTCCCTTAACCTGCTCGTTTTAAGCACATTAGAATCACCAAAATAAAAAAAATTGCAGAAAAGATGTGACTTGCCTTTTCAACTCTGTATTTGCTAATTCTCGTTCTTGTTTCTCAATTTGTAGCATGTGCTTTGTACGTTCCAGTTCCCCTTGCAGTTCGAAAGACTTAAGCTGATGCCTGGAGCTTTCCTGGTGAACGTCATCTCTAAATTACACAAATAAAAACTAAATGACTAATGAATTCCAGTATTTTGCGGTACTTAATAAAAGAATCATGAAAGTAAGCTCACAGCTTTCTTTGCAACACCGCACACTTTTCTTGAAGGACCCTCTTTTCTTGCAAGTCTTCCCATCTTTCTGCATTAGAAAATCCTGTTTGTTCGCTCTCTGTATTGACTCCTACTGTTCTATAAGTTTGGCTTCCATTATGACCCCTTGCCCTTGCATAGGGGTCAGGGGGAACACGATAATTTTGATTCTGACTTCCAACTCTCCGCTCATCAAAAGGCCCTTTCCGTCTGGGCGGTGGCTGTCCTTCCCGATCGTCTCTTCTGCCGAATGACGCTTCACTTGTGCTCATTTCACCGAAAGAAGTCGCAGCGTCTCCATCTCCTCCAATTCCTCTGTTGAATTCTCTCTCGCCTATTGGCTCTAGACCTCTGTACATTTGGCCTTGAGCACCTACCGGAGAACTTTGCAAAAGCATATTTCTTGACTGCTGGCCATCGCCGTGGTCGAAAGGCACACGCTGTCCCATTTCGTGCTTTGATGAACTACTTGCTCCCGTTTGCCCATCGTATCCACGTCCTCTTTGTTGCTTATCATGAGAGTTCTTTTGCATGTGGGAGTCTATTGCTTTATCCAAATCAGAGTATTCCAGTTCCGAAACAGACAATAGGGATGGCTCTTCGACGTGAGTGATGCCCCTAGATCTATCTTCACCTCTGCTAAGATTACTGGAGATTACTGAAGACTTCGAAGGTTGCGTTTCTGCTCTACGCAATTCTACTGATGCGGAGGGTTCAACGTTGCCAGCTTTTCTATGCTGATCTCCACGACGCGTCAACCCACGCACATTCTCCTCAGAAGTTTGCCCTTGGCTCGGAGTTTCGCGAGCATGAGAACGATCCTTTCTACCACCTTTATCAAAGCTGTCCTGCGTACGCCGCTGGACGTCTATGATCCTGTCGTCTGGATCTTCCTGCAACTGAGACCGCGAGTCACCTTTAAAGGTCTGTTGAGCCGATTGTGAATGTGAAGGATGGGACTGGGAATAACTCGCACCGTTGCCAGAGTCCAACTGTTCTTCCCCCTCCTCTTCTTCATCGTCGTAAAAGCCAGTACTTTCCAGTGCATTACTGTCAACAACCTCGTAATCTCCTCTCCCAAGCCCTTGAACTTGCTGCGCTGAAGTAGATTTAACAAAATCCCCCCTCCCTCGGCCTTGCTGAGCGGAAATAGATTTAGATTGGCCCTTTTTAGGATCCAAAGGTCTTGCAAGGGATTCTGATTTTGAGACTTTAGATGGTAACTCCTCAGAAGTTTGCCCTTGGCTCGGAGTTTCGCGAGCATGAGAACGATCCTTTCTACCACCTTTATCAAAGCTGTCCTGCGTACGCTTTAGATTGGCCCTTTTTAGGATCCAAAGGTCTTGCAAGGGATTCTGATTTTGAGACTTTAGATGGTAAAGGTTTAGAATCTTGTTCTGATTCTGAAGGGAAGGAAGCTTGGTTTCTTTCTTTCCCTTGGGTTTGACGATTTTGGGCAGATATATCTCCCGGGCGTGGACGAGTTTGTTTTGATTTCTCCTGATCCCGTGAAAAATCACTGCTTTCAGGTTGGACCTTACGACCAGCACCTATACCTTTTCCAAATGTGCTTCTGCCTCTGTCCTGTTCTTGATAATATTCATCCTCTTCATCTACTTCTTCGATCTGCTCACTTTCTTGGCTCCTGAAATTCATCGCTTCTTCGTAGTCTTCTTCATCGAATCCTTCGTTTGCTTCGTCTTTGATTCAAAATATATTTTCTAACTTGCTCATCCCACTCTTGACACAAAATCATCAACTTTTATTTCCAGAATGCATGTCGCGTTCGTTTTATTTTTTTTATAAAAATCACGCGCAACCAAGCAAAGGATATTTACTCTATCATGATATCTACAATCCAACAGGAATAACGTAAAATGTAGGGACTTTTCCTACTTTGTTACATTTTCCCCGTTTTATTAGGCTTCTATACTATGGTTTATTTTATAGGAAAAGTTAGTAAATTAGAATTGCTTTTAAATGAAATAATGAGCTGATTCAAATAAATCAATTCAAGTGAGTCCTGAATCACGAAAACACGAGCACCACCTTAATGCTTAAGGCAGCTGAGCAAATTTAAATAGACATTTTACCTTTCAAGTATGATGTGACTGTGATTCAAATGGGTTCGTCAAGTTAGAAAATATACCTCTCATATTGCTATCTTCAATGAATTCTGTAGCCTTCATCGACGTACCATCTCTTCTTGCTCCAATGGGTCGTACTTGCTTCTTTTGCCTTTGGGGTTGACTTTGCCTTCCAAGATTAGATTTCGGCCTGGTCTTTGAAGTGCCCTTTGTCGAAGCGAGTACTGCTTGCTCTTGATATTTTTCCGAAGTGGGTTTTGAAACATTTTCTTTGAGACGATCAATCGGCAATTTCTCCTGTCGCAGTTTAAGATCGCTCTTTAACGTTTGACTCTTCGCTGTTGGAGTCTTTAGACCTGGTACATTTGACGTGATAGTTCTGCTATCTCCACCACCAGTGGCACCAATTTTTTGACCGCGTTTATCTATTAGTTTAGGTCGAACTGTCCGAATACTCCATGGTTGTAAGGCCTTATTTTCAGTCTTAAGGTTATTTCTTAAAGCTGAGGTAGGTTGATCGCGAGTAGTGCGGCTTTCTTGGGCAACATTACCATTATTATCACAATACATTTCTGCGTCACTATCGCCCTCTGCAGCTTGATTTGCATTGAATTCTTCTTCATCACCAGAAGTATATTCACCTTCGTCCTCCGAATAAATTTCCCTCTGTCCTGTTTTCCGATTCTGGGAGGAATCAATCTTGTTCTTATTTGATGCTAAGCTCTGCTGCTTTCCTCCTGCTTCTGGTTTTCCACTCGTCTGGCTCACAACTGCAGTTTTTCTGGAGGGGAACCTGGAAACAGCACTTGACTTGTCATCCAGTTGTCCATTTCTTGTACTTAATGCTTGGTCTGGTTGATTTTGGCTTGTCCTCAGACGCTGAGTTGTCGTCTTTTGTGCTGTCTTTGATCTTAGCTGATCACCTTCAGGAATGTAATTGTCCTCATCAACGTCCGAAAATTCTCCATAAAATCTTTCTTCAAAATGTGCTCGGCTTCCCATTTTTCTTCCATTTCTCCCTCCATTTTCAACCAATTCTTCATTATTGTCAGCTCCTTCAGAATTTTCAGCCTGGGAGTCGGAACAGGATCTCCGGCCTTCTTCTCTTTCCGATGAGCCATTAATCCTTTTTTCTGCGAAACCTTTCTTTGGTCCCTTCGATGGAGCTGCACGTGATGAAGCTGTAGACTTTTGGGCAAGCTTTCTAGTTGACGCACCAGACATAGCAGACTTGGCGATTCCAGGAGCATCTGTTCTTTTCAATGAGTGCATGCTCTGACTATGGCCAATTTTAAATCGGATTGATGATTCTGATTTTTTGGCGAATGGCCTCTGGGGAGATCGAGATCGGGTGCCGGGTATTCCCCTTGATCCAGGGCCAGTTTTATCTACCGATAATGCTTCACTTCTTGGAAAACCTTGTGACGACGATGGGAGGTGATTCTGATGACATTTCTCAACCTGCTGCTGAAGTATTGCTTTTTCTTTGCAACAGTGAGATAATTGGCGTTCCAAATAATACAGCTTCTCCAACAAGCTCATTTTATCATGGGACGGAATTTTGTCCAGTTCCTTTTCCAAGCAGATCTTGGCCAAATTGCGATCTCCAAAATGACTGGAAAACTTTCCTAGCATGTAATCCTCATGCTCTTGCACTGCAGTAAAAATTAAAATTTTGTTTTAAAAAAGAATACTGAAATAATTTATTTACAACTGTTATAGGTATGTTATAATCTATGACTAACAAATCGATCTCTTCAGTTTCTCCTCAAGCTCAACATTTCTTCGTTGCATCATTTGTAACTGCATCTCTGCGCTTTTCAGCTCAGACTCAAGATTTTTCTCCATATTTCCATTCAAAGAAAGTGAAAAACCATTCACGTTGTTGTCTCGCCCAGGTCGAACTTTGATCAAATCCCTCAACTTTTCAATTTCCGAGTCTCTCGTATTTATCTTGCCCTTCAGTGAGGCAATCAATGCGAGGTGCTCCTTCTCCAAGTTTCTAAAGCTCCTTAGTTGAAGCTGAAGAGCTTCTATCCTGCTATCTGCCAACTGTAAACAAGATCATTTAACTATTTTCTCAACTTTCACCATAACTATAACTAAATTCTTACCTTCACATAATCCACAGTTGTAGGGTTCCGATCCGAAATTTTTCCATATTCAACATAATTTCGCAGCCGAATGCACTGAGGGCACGCGTCGGGAAGGAAGTAGTCAAGTTCCATCTTTTGTTTGCATTGACTCATGCCAGTTCCTTTCTTCCCCTTTTCACCAATACCGACCCCAAGTCCTAGGCTTTTCTCCTGCAGCTTCACAAGCCGATTGGATTTATCTAAAGCGTCGATTTCAGCCTTTTTTAACCTCTCTGCAAACTGACTTACGAGTAGTTTAAGATCGCTATTTTCCGCGTCTAACTCCCTCACTCGAGAGAGTGGTTCTAGGAAAACACATAATTCAAAGTAAAAAATATTGTTGAGCATGAAGCTCAATCAGAGTTAATTAAAATGCAAGTAGTAATAATATGCTGCACGCTTTCCATACCTCTTGCTTTGTCTTCGGCATCCTCCAGCACTCTAGCTGCGTTCATACGCAACTGGCTGTTTTCCTTGTACAGACGGACGTTTTCCTCCTTGAATGGAGCGACTCCATCCTCCAACTCTTCCGCAATCTATAGGAAAAAACAACGCATTGTCAAGAAATAAGGACGGGCTAGCACTTTCACCATTCAAACCAGACTTGGCTGAGTTTGCTAGTTTTTAGAATGTGATACGATGCAAAATATGAGTATCTTTTCGCCCCAAATTACTATATTGGTCAACTTCTCCCGTGCAACGAGAATGCATGCTTAATAATATCCAAGAACGAATTCGTTTTCCTAATTCCATGTAACCGATTCTTTTGTACTTTTCATCATTAAATTTTTTGAACATGTCACTGTCACGTCCTGACAAAAGAAACTTGTCATGCGTCGACCATTTTTCATTTCTTTTCCATTCTGAGCTGAAAATAAATGGCCTAATTCTTGGTATAGCTTACGTCTTTAGTTTTTTTTCGTGTCAGTTTCTTCATTATTAAATCTATTATTCAATCAATCTATCTCAAGTATTTTTGTCCTTCACGGAAGATCAGGTCGGCCACAGCCTTAGAAATAAATGCGTGAAGACGTTTTTCCCCAACCTAATCTAACAGTCTAAAAGCACCATAATATGTTGGAAATGGAGACCAAATTATTTCAATAACGCGCAACCTCTATTACTTCATTACTGGATCAATAGTAATCATAATCATGGACCAAAAGACTCATTTATGATAATCATGAAAGCTCATAGTAAACAATTATAATTTACTGCACTATGCAGTCGAAAGTTAAAGTTGCTCATATATCATCACCATAAAAATAGCTTTTTAGTTGTGAAATACGACATTTGCTATACTGCTTAAATTAAGAACTTTTTCATTCTGAAGGTAAAACGCATGTTACTTCATTCAAGCTAACTTCCGCTGCCGCTAACCCTACCTAACCTACTTAGCTAAGTCAAAAACGCCTACGTCGTTTTTGAGAGGGTGTCTTGCATGTGATGTGAAAGTGAAGGTAGAAGGCGTAGGTATGCAAGCCACGCAATCAATTGTGCAGTGAAAGCCTTTGTCTGGTACATGCTAAAATGAGGACAGACAAGGACTAGACCTACAATAACCAAAAGCTCAAATAGAGCGGCCAACCTACAATAGATTTTACTTAAGTTCTTTAAGAAACGAGCTTTCCAATACCAGTTCAACATTATCATTTATCATCATCACGTCACATACTCATGAACGCTATGAACGCACCGAACAACAATCTCATGTCATCACTATATGACCTCTTTGGAGTAGTGGAGGAAACCGCTGCCACTTAACAAATAACGCATCATACTCCCACTCCCCCACACACCTCACCATTACTGTTATTAATGAACATCACAGAACTCGTCGTCTAACGGACAAAGCTATTGAATTGTCGAATAAGAAAAATGGTTCATAGCTCGCTCTCTAGACCGGTACTAGCACTGAGTGCCACGTTGAAAAAAACCATTATCATTTATCTCATCTCCGCATATTTTCTGCTTTCCACTCCACTTCCGCCGGGCTTATTATCACTTGAGCTCATTGGAGAAAGCAGGAATACAAATATTTACATAGGCATGCATGCATTCAGAAAGTATCCAAATGCTATGAAAGGGAATTTGTTCATGAAAGTGAAATGATTATGGATTATTCCTGAAGCGTGCGTGTGTTTTATGGAGTGCTAACGAAAAATCGAATGGGAAGGAAATCAAGCGTAAGCCAAAGCATGACCAGCAGGATACTCCAGAACCAGAATAACTTTCATAGGTTTTTTGTAAAAGTAAAAAAAAACTAAAAAAATGCTAGCAAGCTTTACGTACGGCGCGGCAACAATGTAAACGAGTTTAATTTACATTACATAAACATATATAACACCCCACGGTGCACATCGCAAGGCATTTTTGGAAATGTTGAAGGTAAATGATGCAACACATGCTGTGATACCAATGAACCTCCTCATGATCAAGATAGATTTCTTCATTTTACCCTAATTTTACCTAAACTAAGCAGTAGAAGGAATCATAATGACCTAAAGACCCACGACAAGATGGTTTCAAAATGATAATACACCTCGGTACGGTTACAGTACGTCACAAACCGTAAGTATTCTTCGTCACAAACCGACTAATTATGTCCTACAAGATACAACTCATTTACTACGATGAAGAAATTTCATAAAGTTTCAGTGACTTTTTTTGAAGCTCTAAAGAGGTTTTAGGTTTTCTAACTGTTTCAGTCTGGGGACCGAAAGAAAAATTACTTTTAATTTAGTCGCCCCCTCTGCTCAGTGTTCATTATCAACACTATTCTCATGAGTATGCGGTAAGTAAAGCTTAAAATAAAGTTTATAATAAAAATATATTTAGTATAAGATTTTAAGCTATCGTATACCCATTACATTTTATTCATAGCCCAACAATATCACTTCGATAATCTAGCAAAAATCTAATCTACTTCTCCATTATCCAGCATCTAGTTCCCATTTCGCCATTGTCGTGCTGAGAATACTAATGATACACAGCACCACATGCAAATTTTCTCATTCTTTTTCCATTTATCTCTCGCTAAAAATGTCGCTGTGAACAAAAAAACGCGACAAGACATGGTTTTTTGTATATTTTTTAAAGACAGAAATTAATGGAATGCTTTGCTGCTTTTCTTGTTTGGAAATGCACGCAATCGATACCCGCTTTCTCCAAAGAAATGAGAGTTGGACACATTAGTGGCGTAGGGATTTGTTGCTGGCGGCTCGGTAATAAATGTTGATGGCCTAATGCGATGGCAGAAAAGAGAAATGCACTTTCTCCTAAATAAAAGTCTGTCATTATACATAGTTACTCGTTACTCTCATTCAGTATGTCATGTCATGCCGAAACAAATTAGAGGATAGAGCCAAGAGCCAGAGTGGGCAAACATCAAAGTAATTAATGCAAGTGCAATGAAGCAGACAGAATTGACAACGAAGCGAAAGACCTTCCACGGCCTAAGTCCCAAGCTTTCCAAGAACAATCGGCTCTGGGAGCCTTTGCCTTAGAGATACATTTATTAATATGCGGTCGCTGCATCGGTGTCTCAGTAAGAGTACAAGGACGTGTTCTGTTCTTTTCAATTTCAAATGAATGCACTGATGTCTACAATATCGATTTTTGATTTACTATTTACTGCAAGAAAATAAAACAGTGCTGACAAATAAAGTTTGCTGACTTTTTACTAGGACACCGTGATGCAAATGGGGATGGGGAAAGGTCAGAGTAAGGTTAGGGTTAGGTCAACTTTTTGAAATTTAACAAAATTTTCAACTTCGCCAAAATTATCAGCTTCATCACCAAAGGGTCCCTCCTTTGGTTTTCACCATTCACGGGGTCCTCATCTTGAAGCTAACCCAGTTAATAACTATGAAGACCTATCGACAAAATTCAACTCTATTCAACAGAATTACCTAGATTGCTTTAACTCCCTAATAACTATTAGACCCATGGAATTCTAATATTTAAATAGATGTAGATAATTGGCTTGCTTTAGCTTAAAGATCTAAACTTTTATTTACCTTTTTGTACTGTGCATATTCCAATAAGGTCTTTTGTAAGCTTTCTGTAGTCTCCTTCAAATCCTTGTAGAGATGCTCCACTAATCGCAGAGAATCAACTCCGAAGCTTTCCAGATAGCCTCCGTCATCTAGATTCTTCCGTAGTTTAGCAAATCTTGCCTCTACCTCGGAGCGGATCGGGCCCACCATCTTCCCGTCCCAGTCCAGTCCAGCCCACTGAAGCACTAACTACTGTTATATTTAATTGATGTAGACGAGATGATCTGTTACTGTTACTCCAGGTCATCAAATCAAATGTCAAACAAGAACAAACAGAAGATGCGTCAGGCCAGGATGAATCGAAACACGCACATTTTACATAATAAATATGTAGCAAGCACGTGGTTGTGTTTATATTGACAAGATGATTTTATGACGTTTTTTTTTTTTAAAAAAACTAATTTTCACTTAAATTATGATAAAATTGTAGGCTCAAAGCACCTAATACTTAATACAAACTGGAACTATTAACGCTCAATGATACCGATAAAGAAAAAATTTCTCATATGATTATGATAAGTTGTTCATGTAGTATAGCCCGTTTGTTTTTTGTTTTGCCCATGTTTTTTATCTTTTGTTTGTCAATATGAACATGAACCGTAGTCAATGCATGAAGAAAAACGATCCGTTTTGTTTTTCTTGAGCTCACTTGTCTTCTGCTTTCTATGCTGCTCGTAGTGATCTCGCTCGCGCCTTTTGCAGGTGGTGATACCTATTGAATGAGGCAAAGGTAACGCCATTCTGAGGCAACAAAGGTCTTAGCTCACAAGAATAAACCCTTTCTCAATGAAAAATCTGGTATTGTATTTACAAAATGTATGTAGATTGTACATCTCAAAATATTATGCTATAATCTTATTTATGCTAAATATTGGAAACAACTTTCACTTTAGTCTTTATATTATACTAATTTCTAAACATCTAATTAGAATTCAATCTTCAATCAATCTTCTTCAATCTTGTTCATGTGATGTATTAAACAGTTAATATTTGGATGTCCATTAAAGCTTTGAATTTTATAAAGACAGAAGATATTAGTACGCGATTATAATGGAAGAAGCATGAAATTAAAACTTCTCTTGCATCTTAAGGTGAAGTAAGATTGGCGAGGCGTGTGATAAAAAATTAAATTATTCCTTGGATTTGAGACGGTACCTATTTCTGTTCTCTTGAATATTTACTATCAACGTTGAATTGAATCTTGTTCCAAATTTTGGACCTTCTCGAAGAAAAGGAAATGCTGGTGGAAAGAGAAAAATGTTAAAAAGTCGGAACACCTTCAATATTCATTATTATATTTGACCATTTTCGTATTGCTTACTATTAAAAAGCATGCACCAAGCATAACTGCTTTCAGCTTCACATCCAAATTGATTGGGAAGCTCACGCCAAAGTTGTCGTGATCGGTGAAAGCTTCAGGAAGTAACCCGGACCATTTTTTTTCGATTTTTCCGATTTCCGCAGCTCCATTTCTTGTCATGACCTGTAGTAATAAAATTCGGTCCTGTCATTTGTGTTCCACGGTATTAAATTAAGTATAATTAATAGATAACAACTTTACTAAAAGTGCATGGGACTTACCTGAAACTCATATTTTTCACACTCGGAATATTTTAAAGTAGGTCCCTTTATAATACAAACTACCATTCCTTTAGCATCCTTCACAGAAAACTGAGAAGTTCGAAAGTTCCACTGCTGTTCAACTGTTCCAGCCAGTTGTCCGGGAGGTGCAAAAACGTCAATTCTCTGATTTTTAACATGAATCAGGATGAATGTCTCACATATTCTACACTTAAATGCTCTTGCGTCATCTCAACTTTACTTTATTTTCGAACATTTATATAAATATTAAATTGGTGTGTATTCCATTTACCTGAAGACAACAAGGAAATATACATGATTCACATGCAGAAGGTCTGGATAAATGGATCACTTCACGATCACCTATGATATTCATTATCACGATTTCGAAAGGACGAATAGTGTCTTCGTTGGCTATATACAGGTCACGCCCAAGAGAATCTTTCACCTTGTACATTTTGCTGGTTTTGCATCGCGGGAAAGCTGCGCGTGATACGAAGTACATAATATTGCATACATGCTACTGTTACAGTTATGACAAATACAAGTTTCTATAACTTTCAGTACTTATCACTATTCAAAAGTCTATTTTTTGGACAGGACAGGATGAAAATTTTGACGAAGCCATTTTAGTTTACTAATAGCTTCAAAATATTATACTGTTATGTATAGGCAATTTGAGAAAAAATTCTGAGGATCTCACCCTTGTCTTTTTGATGTTCAACTTTTTTCTTAACTATGAGTCGATCTAATTGAAGGAGGTACTCGAGACATTCTTCGGCCGTTCCATTTCCTGTTTTAAAGAATTAAATTAGTTAAATAAATAAATAAATTCAAATTCACTAATTACTAGTTAGGACCAAATGTAAAAAATTTGAAAGATGTTAAATCAGAATATTTCAAGCGTGAATAAAGATCAAGCAAGAGAGATCATGAAATATAAAACAGGTTAAAAGATGCTTAAAATGATGCACGCATTTTCTGATAATTTTATATATTATATGACCTTCGTAAGTAGGTTGGCGAGTGATCGCAGCATTTTCATTCGAAACAGGCACCGGTACGGGCGGATAAGCATAGTTGCATTTGGGGGATGGAGGAGTCTGGAGTGACATTTCCATCTCTGAACCACTTGAAAATGTAGAATATCCTAAAAATTATATGGGAGTAGATTTTACCTTTGCCGATGAAACACACTAGATTATGCGGATTATCATTAGATTATTCGATCAGTTCCATTTTCTAATCACCTTTGCTTCCCGATCCCGGAGACAAGTTAATGTAATCGGGGTTCATGTCGTTTAAAGTCGGAGTTAAAAAATTGTTTCACTAAGAGACTTGATTGCTCATATGAAAATGAGCGGAGCGATACAAAGAAAATAATTTATCTATAAAAATGATTTGTGAAAAAATTGGTAAAATTACGAGATGATTGTTTTATGAAAACCAGTAAAAACTTCGATGATTTTTAGATTTCGGCAGGTAAATCGCAGTGACATATATGCTGCTGTTGGTGAACCTAACTGTTAAAAAGAAATGAAGTAAAATGAAAATTGCCACAATAAAATATTGCAATAAATAAACCACGAGCTAGAAATTGAAATGAATAAGGACCATTGGTATAAATTTATGAGAGTGAGAAAGCATAAAATGTAAGTACGGATGGTGCTGTGTAATCATCACCGTTTGGTTTCAATTATTGTCACCACTCACTCACCACAATGCCCACTTCCGGTTTCGACGAAAAATGATAGACAAAATATTACTGACTCAAATGAATTTAAATGCGCGTGTACTTATCACCTCAACATTCAATGCCTTCAACATCGATGATTATGTTAGAGTAGGATTCAAAAGGTGTCAAGATTAAAGCATTCAAAAGAAAACGAAACACATTTTTGTCAATGAATACATATGTATTTTCATGAAAATCAATTTGTATTAAAAATCCAAGGCTATTAAAAATCAAATCAATTTTTGTATATTCAATTTCATTCTATAAGAAAACACCACGTCATGAGGTATAGTAATTTAAAATAAAAGTAGACATTGCGCTTATTACGTTATACGATTTTGTAATTTTATTTTCGAATTTCAGAGTACAAACAAAACATTGAAGACGTAGAATGAAATAATAGAATAATTTCATAATCTTCAATATACATAATAACGATAATTCATTGAAAGCTTAACTAAGTGCATCTAATGTAAAAGTACCCACCACACAGGTTTCTAATTATACGAATGATAGGCTAATAATATCGTGAACTGTTCATACTGTACAATAAATACGCAATTATACTGAACAAAATTATACTGTCGGTCCTGCAGCACAATGAATAAGGATCTACTCGCGGCAAAAAAACGTTGGTAAACAGGATACATAGTTGGAAAGATTTCAAGCTTGGATCGAAATCTAACTAATCCTTTATAGATTCAATGAAACAAAATAAGAAAATCGGAAGATGAATAAATTATAAATTCGACCATAAAAATACTAAGTTTGGCAAATAAAAAGCACTCCAATAATCTTAATCTTTTTAACCTTGATTGTTAATTACTGCCTAAAATTAGAATTCATTGTCATATTTCATCCAAAATATTTAGCAGGTAGTTTAAGGTATTCGTGATCTTTGGTAATTATTATTTCAATAAATAAATCACTTGACAAGTTCTACTTTTATAGTCGCGCACCTAAGCTTCTTCCTTTAATTTCAATATAAAGCACTAAAATCTCGAGAATTCAAAAACCCCGAACATTTTTATGGTAATTATTACCTTATTCTTATTTTTAGGAACCTAAACTAACACTACTCAATTAGTCAATAATTGCCTAAAGTTTGTGCTGAGTTTATGCATGAGGGAAAGTTCTGAAATCCTTAAATAATAAAAGGGAATCAATATTCCCGAATTTCACGCAAGCTGAAAAGTGGGGAAAACTTTCCAATAATAAAAAAGAGTTTAAGTAAATACAGTTCAATAAGTACAATATTTCGTAATAAATCTCGTTAGAAAATCTATCTAACATTATTATCGTCCGAAACAATTAATTATGAGTTCGTTTGACAAAGTTTGTGAGACAAGAGGCTAAATTGTAGCAATAAATCCCATTTTTAAGTGTTTACACCTAGTTTAAGACGGTTTCGGCTTTGTCTTCTTAGATTTTAAATTACAGCATGCCAACTCCATCTTGTTCCTGATTTTGAGCTTTCTCAAAGAACATGAAATCCTGAGAACAATCAAGAATATATTTTTAATTTTCGCCAGTTTTTCATTTCATATTAAGCATTCCGTAAGTCTTAGCCCACAAGTTACATCATTGATAGTAAAATAAATGCTCGCCTCGTATTCTTCAATTAGCTTCATGTTTTAATGTAAATAATAAAGAATTAACCTGAAATTCAACACTTCCACACAGAGAATATGTGCAAAGAGGGCCCTCAATTCTAAGGACTACGTTTCCTTGCGCATCTTTTACGGAAAATTGAGGAGTACATAAACTCCATTCCTGTTCCACTGTTCCAGCTAATTGTCCGGGAGGGGCAAAGACCTCTATTCTCTACATTTACAACATCACTAATTTTATCCCCCTCTGCCTTTGACTACGGTAATAGGCAGTCCATTCAAGAATCATATTATGCAATATGCTTACCTGAAGACAACAAGGAAACAGACATGATCCGCAGGCAAGAGGTCTGGACAAGTGGATCACTTCACGATCGCTCATGTCCTTGATCTTGATGTCGAATGGACGAATAGTTCCACAGAAATTTCTTGTGCAACAGTCAGTGTCCTCCTTTGCCGTATATAGATCTCGCCCTTGAGAATCCTTCACCTTGTACTTGTTCTTTGTTTCGCATCCCAGAAAGGCTAAAAATACGATGGTAAATATGGATTTAGTTGGCACATAGTTTAATTACTGCACGATGAGTATAAAATGCTGGATAACGTTAAGAAAAGGAAATTATTATTATTAAGAAAAGAAAAGGAAAATACCAGTTGCTTCTGTTAACTGGCTGACATGCAAAAACTTCAGAGTCTTCGGGCATAAAAATTTAAAAGCAAGCAGGCTACGATTCGCGAGTATGTATTCGAATAATATGTTACTGATCAACACAAAATAAGTTCGTAAAACTATCCATTCTCTTTCTACATTAAAGTGTGTACCTAGTACCTATATTACCTATTGTATATTGCATACAGATTACAGACTACAAGTTTGCTAAATACATAGGTAAGTACATAAAACTGAGGAATGAAATGCTCTTTTGCGAGATACATAAGGCTACTAAAATAGAAAAATGGAGAGGAAACAGATTTTACCCATACGCCATTTTTATCTCACCTGAGAGAGCAGCTATTGTAAAAATATGAAACCGAATTTTTATTTAATTTTTCGGGGTAAGGGTGAGACAAGAAAGACAACATACTAAAAATACTAAAGATCTGCCGCGTTTATGAAGTAAAAGTCATCGACGTGGTACATTAAACGGCTTCTACATTTAAAAGGTTCCCCCGAGAAATGTTACAACTGATCTTACCTTCTAGAAGTTCTACTTTCTGCTTAACCATTAGTCGATCCAATTGAGTGAGGTACTCAAGACCTGGTGGAACATTCAGGGGAACTGTTTGACCAGGCATTCCATACCCTGTTTGAACAACACAGTTACAAATTATGTCTGAACTAAGAATAGTTTGTAAGATTAAAAGAAATCATGCATGCAGATTACAGAACCATGCAAGCGAATCTTAGAACGCAGAAAAGAGTAAGATGACATGCAGTCGCTCATGCATTTTATGTACATCCAAATCCAATCATCATTTGTAGGGAAAAATCAAAAAAAGTAAAGTACTGAAACACTTTCACCAAAGCACATGCAGAACTTGTTAGTTGTCGGTGAAGGAAATCCTAGCATTGCATACATATTTCAATCACTTTTTAGTATTACGTACTGGGAATTAGAGATAGATATCGCTACCAAATCCAAGAAATGTCGAAAAATCTAAAATTCTATAATTACAACTTAAGTTCTATGAAGTACACTATTTACAATACAACCACCCGCCGAGGTTTTTTAACTGAAGGCATGCGTCCCGAAAATTCGATGACTGACCTGCTTGCATTTGCATTGGTTGGGCCATTACAGGAGGCTGAGGGTACCCTACATTTGGCGGCGGTCCCCCATAAGGTGATTGCATTGGGGGAGGATAACCACCTCCGCCATATGGAGGGGGTGGATAACCTATTTCGTTTGAATAATATTTTTGAAATTTTCGATAAAGGATTGATGAACATATTTCTTTTCATTCAAAAAGTCATATAACTCCTATTTGTGTAATTATTTTGATACTTTTTAAAAAATACATATTCCCATTTATTACGATGATTTTTCATGTATTTTAACACGAATAGCTTTGGCTTAAAAGATTTTATATTGTGAATATTGTGATTGAACAAAGAAAGGGTTGTCGTGATGTGTGAAACAGAAAGGAAAGAGTCTTCTGTAAGTTTTTAAAATTATTTCGAGGGAAGCACTTTCGTGGAAAGTAAAAAAGCGAAAGCCTGTCGCATAAGGCCAGGAAATTAAATTTATAGAATTCAATTCAGTCGTAAAACTGATTTAAACTCGAATTTGAAGTCTAAAAAATTAATGCAACTTCGTCGCAACAGCCAAAATCGTTTTAGTTTAATGTGCTCTGTTAGATTGAATATAAAGCCGGTGTGATATGTGATATTCTCTATAATCCTAAAAGTACCAAAATTAATCAAGATTCAGTTCAAACCTTCCGGAGGTGGGATTATTGGGTAATATCCTGAGATGAAATTTCGAGTTGAATGATAGGTAAGATTAAACGGGTCAAGAATAATCATTATTCATTAATTAGTTTACCTCGTTATGAAATTATTTCGCATTTCAATTAAATTGGCTTTCTAATTTTTTTTTGCAAAGTAAAACATATTGCATTACCCCCTTGAATTGGTTGGTGAGTGATCGCCGCGTTTTCATTTGGAACAGGAACCGGCACAGGTGGGTATGCATATCCTGGCGGAGGTGCTTGAGGCTGAGGGTATGGCGTCGCCATCGGCATTTCCATCCCGGGGCCGGCTGGATATGGAGGATATCCTAAAAATAGGTAAGAGTTTAGATTTTGTCTTCGCTGGTCAAGGCCACTGCTACCATATACTATTATTTTAGCTTATCAAACTAGTCCTTTCCAACTCATTAACCTTTGCTTCCAGGAGGCAAATTAATGTAGTCACGCTCCATGTCGTCGTCTCCTAAATAATTGAGTAATCAGTGATCACGAAACAAAATTTCTATCTCACATGAAATGTTTAAGTTCGTGATTGCTCATGAATAAATCGCGAAGCAAGATCAAGTTATCACCAGGAATTAGAAATTGAGATAACATAAAAGACAATCACGAACACTTTTGATTTGCTCAACACAAACATCCAGATGTCGGCTTATGTCACATAGAAAAAGCGTCAAACTGACATCGAATTCAACCTTCATAAATCACAGCGACATGTGACCCTAGTGGTTCGGTAACACTGTATCAAGTTATGCAAGAAGATGACTGCTAAAATGAAAGTGAATTAAAATTGTCCATTGATGATAACGCTCTGGAATGAACAAATATTGTAAACTACGAGCAAGAAATTTTAAATTGATTGACGAGTGAGGAGAGCGCGAGCTTAAGCTGAAATACTAAAGTATTGACGCTAACAAATGAGTGAGTAAATGCAAAGATAAGTTGATGCTGTGACTTAATGACTTCACTCTCATAACTATTAGTCATCAGTCACCGATTACCAAGCACGGTTCATATCACTTATTCTTCGTCGTCAATTATCGTCAATCGTCATCAAAAAACTCCTCTTCCAAGTTACATAAGCAAGTGAATGTATGTATGCAATATATACATTTACATTTTACATGTAGCTCGACGTAACAATAACAAGATCTATTGGTTATACAATTTTATGTTGTCCTCTTCTTATCAGTAAAATACAAATCCCAACTCGAGAAGCCAAGTGTTTCATCTTCATCTACTTTTCTCATCATGGAAAAAGGTCAAAAAGCTTAACTCAAAACACGTTACTGGAACTTTAAGGAAGCAACATCTCTATCAACGGAAATAGTGTCAAGTCGAGATAATTTCCTTTCATAATTTAGAAGTGCATTATAATACTAATAAATAGCATACATATATTATGCCATATGCCAGTAAAAGTATCACTTTCTTGCATCCTGTCTCTAGATTGAATCATTTATGTACGCTCATAGAGTTCATTATGCATTACATTACAATAGAACTTAAATCGTTTGTTCAAGACATGCCTTGATTGATGGTATGCATTTTTGGCATACAGAATTCAGAACCTGACATTAGACACACCATATTATTAGCATGATTAGCGGAAGAAAATTGTGACAGACTATAACAAAGACAGCAAAACGTACAAAAGGTCCAGTGAGACAAAGCGTTTGCGCTATACGGACTATATAACCAAAAGTAATAAATAATAGCAAGTTTCAATCAGTGCTTTTACCTGGCATAGGAGCACCACCGGGGGGCGGGGCCGTAGGCGGATAATTTGGGTTGTATGCCATCTTGTTTCTGCAGGTTAAAATGAGTATGATTTTTGTATCTCTTGTATTATTCAAGAAAAGTGTTGATTAATCTTTTGAAGGTTGATATTAACCTATCTTCTTGCAACACTGGAATCAAGATCGTCGCTTTTCAGGCCTTTTAGTTACACCTTCAAGGACCCCAACGCTTTTTCCTACTCACCAGCGCTATTTTTCGACTTCTGAACAACAACTGTAATTACAATGTTTCAAAAATTATGTAAGCCTGGGCCGACTAAACGCAGATCCGTTTGGGACACAATAGGAGTTGATTGACTTCTACAATTTACAATTATTCTCGATAACATTGTCGAACTTTCATTTTCAAACCATTCGATCGATTGAGTCGAATAACATAAAAACATGAACATTAATAAAGCTGAAATATACATACATCAAGATGATAAAATTTTCAATAAATATTTGATGTCGGTCGGTATTTGTTGTTACTTTTTTAGATGGTCCACTTTCTGTTGCAATGTTGCGTAAAGATGGGATTAGTCAAGTCCTTATCACCGCGATAAAGGAAGAAATCACCTTACTCAGAAAATGATCACAGTTTTCGGTAGAAATGCTTTAGTGGTTTGTGCGTGCATGCGTTCAGGATATAGCGGTATGATGTTAGGTGTCACTTAAACATAAAACAGAATTATAAGAGCTGAAAACTTTTACAAGGATGCTTTCGAAGAATCTCACAATTCAGTCCAAGTCATTCAATTCAAAGTCAACCACATCATCATGCATCATGAGCCACAGCCCCAATACAAACGAAGTTCTAGTACTGGAGTTTTTTAGTCAAGACCTGTCATCTGATAGTTTTCACGAGTCCATTCATTTTTGCTTCCCTTATGTCTGCTTCTACTCTGCTCTGTTCTGCTACTCAATGCACCGGAATGTGTATTAGCAGAAACAAACAATAATACTTTTTGTTCCATGCGATCTGTGGCCTATTGCCTATTATAGCGTATGTATGGCGTATAATAGCTGTCCTTCGAGCAGGCATTACATTTTAATTTAGTACATACAAATTATAACATGCTTTGTGCTACCGTGAGTGCGTGTTTTTGTAGAAAATAACGATTTAAGTAGTATAACAACATAGTAGTAGTATAGCCGCTTTTCTAATAAGAAATAAATAATAAGAAATAATAAATAAACTTTGCGTGTGATTGCTGTGCATGCAACGAAAAAATGAAATAATATAATATAATTGATCAGCCTTCTCCGATTGCCCCAATTCCCGTATTAAGTCTGTCGAAGTCACGCATTTTGGCAAAGATTAATGATTCATTCATAGAATAATTTTTAAGCCGTTATAATTTAAAAAGGGTTTTTTCCATGGTTCATGCAATCCTTGCATATATTGATGACTCTTAATTGATTATTACTTATCTGTATGAAATGTACAACGCACGATGAATCGTAATCAGTAATCAATATGAACGAAACACTAGTAACGGCTTTCTACGGAACACGAGGTTGGCAATTTCACCTTTAATTTAAGCTCAATAGGTTAAACTCACCGTTAAAAATTACAATCAAAAGTGAATCATTCTTTTCCGAAAAGTAAAGTCACATTTTATAGAATATATCAGATACAATGATATTTCAATATAAAAGTCTTTCCTTCTACCCGCCCAGAAGATACCACAATCATAGCAATTTGAATTTTAGCCATTCTTTCAGACACCGCCAAACAATGTAAGCAATAAATAAAAGACACGAAATACCTGAGTGACCAATTCAAACAAAATTGGCCGTACACAAACTCTATACACAATATCGGTAATGAAAATGTACAGTTAAAATAAGTAGTTAAATCCTATGAACTGCGGCCGCGCGTAAATATTGTAGCGTGATATATGTATTTAGAGGGACATTTACACATCGACATTTGTTTCGCTGATTAAAATATTACAACTTAAATTATGCTAAATTGTTCCGACAAGAATTGTATTAATGACTTAAATTGATGCGCTACAGAAAAATCTGTACACGAACGACGCAGAGGTCACACTTGAAAATACACCCGAGTAGTAAACTCTTGCTTTTTCAAAAGTCATATAATTAAACTACCTTTTATTTCTCCGAGATCGTAAATTTCTTAAGTTCTTAGAGTACATTAATTTTCACTTGCTCTCATCGCAAGATGAAGAATTATGAGTTTCTCCTCCTTTCACGTTTATATCCTCAAAGAAAGCACGGGGAGATGCGATTAGGCAGTCCTTAAAACTTTGGATTTTCATCAGGGTGTCCCAATTACTGAAACGAAAAGGGATTTGTTAACATCATTACAATTTAAGTTACATCATCATTACATCATTACAAGTTACATTACAAAAAAATGCAATAAATTAGAAGGGCTGCTAGACGTACCTTTGAGTATAAGTTCTAATTTCTTGTAGAATATCGACCTCAGCATTATGCATGTAGGCAATGATTGCAATTCGCCCAATGTTTTCATTATTAATTTTCTCGCACAGTCGTTTGAAGCACTGAGTTTTCAAATCATTCAGCTCATACTTGTCACCTGCTTCTATCAAGCTGATCAAATATTCCATGTCGGATGCGTGCCTAATATCGCCGGTGTAAATGTAATCCAACATCCCCATCACTGCTGCAGGAACAATATCACTGATTTTGACAGTTTTTGACCGATTCTCAATTGTATCATGCTTTAGCATTGCGTCGAACACTTTACTTCGTGCTACAGTAAATGAGAAAGACGATCAAGTGAAAAGCAACGAATTGATTACAGAAGAAAGAGATTGTAACAGAAAACGATTAATATTCATACCAGTTAAAATGGCCTTGTGAACAGGGAAACTTTTCCCATCGCATTCAATGGTAAAATCAGCTCCATGATGACTCTTTAACAATCTTCGAAAATCCTTCTTCAAAAGCGCTGTACTAGGATCGTCATCTCCATCGATTATTTCTACTTCAGGTCGTTTCCGTTTGTTGCTAGAAGCCCGGGTAGTAGTAACGCTGGGTCGTTTGTAACGGCTTACCAAATCGCCCAATATATCAAGCTGAATTCTTAAACGTAAAGTGTTGTCACCCAAGTACGTTTCTCGCTCGTCCCATAAAGTTTCGATTGTGATGATATACCCCATTCCCCAGCCGTTGTCCTCCGGGGTAAATATTTGATTCTTATCGCACCCTGCACAGGTGAAAAAATAGTTTTTAAACTAACAAGAGTATTATTAGTATTACCGCAAGTAAAAGACGACGTTTGACATGATTTACACTCTTACGTCTTCGCAACAATGTTGTCCCATCAGCCTTCATTATCATCACGGTGAGATGTACGGATATTTCTTTAATGAGTTCCGTAAAAATCTTCTTCAGGTAAAGCCAAATTTGCAAATAGCCGGACTCTGCGCTCAGTATCAGCTCCCTATGAAAGTAAAATAACAAATTAATCACTGATAATAATTAAATACTGTTCAATTTGCATCATGATTGGTCATGATTCCAGTCTTTAATTTAATTTAAACCCTACATCCATTATAATTATAGCATATATTAATTTATTCTTTACCATTCTGATTCACGGCCAATTTCTCCTCCAGCTTTGAAAGGATTAGAAGATATTGGCTCGAATTCTTCGTTCTCTGGGGTGCATATTCTGTCGAAATTTTTGATGTCCCAGTGATATATTATCCTGTGCATCTGAACCTACATGGACAAAAGATCATTATTATATGATATCCTGATATGATAATCTATATTCAGTATCTTCACAATCTCGCAGTATTGCAGACCAATGTTTATAGCTTATAATCTTAACATTAGCAAAGTCTACCTCTGTTTCGGCACAAATGACAGATTTGCTCGTTGCATGAGTAGCCATTTTGATGGGATGAACAAGTTGTACTTTTCGAACAGGTCACACGAAGGTACTTCAGAAGTATGGAACAAAACTAGTGCTGATGTCCTCTCGTATTGGCATTCGTTGTGAAAACTTTCACCCGCAATGAACCTTGACAAGCGCAACGCCAAAGGGAACCAATCCAACACTCAAGTCTCATAAACGCTAAATTCTTATGAGATTTAGATGGGACCGCAACACAACAGTTTCGAGAGACTCGTAAACAAGTGACAGTAATGAATTAAAGCGTTGTTATAAGAGTGGTAGAATTAGAATTATGTATGCACTTTCCATTAGCCAATAGAAGTTACCACTATAGTACCAGTTAGGATTGTCCTCTCTTTCTTTCGAAACTTTTCGAACCATACCACCATTAGTAAAACTTTCCTTCATGTACTTTTTTTATAACGTCTGAAAGTGCTGAATATATATTCTCTGTGCTGACTCTAATTTAATGTTAATATTCACTTTATACACCACACCAATATCACACATCACCAACACACTAATTATTTCATAAACGTCTGTTACATACACGTGCCTCAAAATATACATTGACGATTTTTTTGAAAAATAACTCCCTACACAAAAACAAAGGCTGCTTTTATATATACAATAATATAATTAGCCAATGAAATTAATTTCAAAAATCTAGGTGGACCGGACCTATCAAATGCAAATAAATGGCCATAAAATTTTACCATTAACATAGAAGGAAAGAATAAATTGATTCCACAGACCTTTAAAATGATCTCTCTGAGACTATTATATATAATATCTGGCCAATTAAAAATATTATATAATACGAAGCGAATAAGGTTTGTTCTGGATTAACAATCCATCATAATAACTTCATTTTGGAATTTCATGACACAAAGTGCCCTCCTCACAAGAAAAAATACGTTGCTGGAAAGCTGAGGTTCAAGAGTTCAAACGATATCAGAAACCGTTAAAATTAATCACTGGATTAAAATCTTTTTATCTTCTATAGAATCCACGATCGTAAAATTAATGTCATTCTCCTCTTAGGATTCTTTTATAGGTATTGCACGTCCTCCCTGGTAAATAGTATATTCAACACATAAATCTTATCGCAATATTCAAGACCCGAACTGAATCTTTCTCAAAATATTCGTATCTCATTCTTTCTAAACACAAAAGTATCATCTGCCCGTCACGTAATCGTAATACCTAGGTTTAAAAAGTGGATGATGATGATGGCAGGAGTTTCAGTAGGTGTAAAAAACTGCAATTCTAGCCTTGCATTATGTATAGCTGCTTACAGCAGCATAGCATAGCACAACTAAACTACACTTCATGCTTCGCTTTTGTTTGTATGTACATGAGCTTTTATGAATTGGTACTTACTGCCCTATGGGAAGAAAGTAAAAGAAGCAATCAAGCGATCGTGGTTTACTTTACTTTACAGCAGTGCTTAGGTTCGCGACAAGTGAACGTGAAAAAAGAAACATTTTCCAGGGTTTATGGTTACTGCACTGGCTGGCCAACGATAATGATATGATAATTAATGCTAAGATTGCAAAGTGCAATTTTTTGTGATCATAGATCTTCTATTGTCAAATTTATTTGTACGTGATGACAAAACAGAGCTGAACAGAAAGAAATGTTGTGAAAAGGTAGATAAAACAAAGTTGTTTGAGAAAGGAGAGCATCATAATATGCAAAAATATATAATTATGAATTATGAAGATTAGGACCCGACGATTATGTGATGGAAAGCTTTCTTGTATGTTGATGGATCGATCCAGGTCTATCATAATCGTAAGCAGTAAGCGTCTTATTTGCCTAATTTCCTCAATCAGCTTTATAAAGAAGCTTAAGCAATCACGGTTTTTTCTTTCTCCACTAAAAGAAAAGCCAAAAGTCTAGACACTTTTAGGTAAGGTATAAGGATAATTATGTACTTTGTCAGACGCAGTAACGTGGTGTTCGGAAAGTGTATTCAAGTTCGTCCTGAAGACAGTGGATAAGTTCGAAATGAGTTGGACAAAAGACGAAAATCTCAAATCTATGTAAACCGGAACACATACCGGTAGTAAGGCGTTCTGTGATTGTGAGTGATTATTCACAGTTGCACGTTGCATCATACATAATATATAGTTGCTGTCACTGCAGGTGCAGATATGAAGTTGGAGTATGCATGCATTTGTGCATATAATTATTTTTCTAAACCCCGAATTCGAAAATTACTCGCAGTCATTGTTCACCATATTGCCGAAAGCAATTCATAGGCAAGTAACGTAAAATCATCGTAAAATAGATGCTGTGTTAAGTGTAGATTAGAAGCGTAGACGAGACAGAAGATCAATAACTATCTATGTAGGTCGCATGCAAACTACAACAACAGGTTGGTCTCAAAATCTCCACAATTGTGCATTCTGCTTCTGTTCCCTTTAACAAAAAAAGGTCCAGGTGGTCGTACAGTTAGTGAAAGGCATGCATATTTTCCCTTTTCTCCTGCTTTCCCTCCAAGTAGTGCCTGTCATCTTGGAAAAATAGAAAAGGATTAAACAAATGAAGTAAAGTATAGGGACACAACATTCTCAGCAATGAAATCGGAGCTTTTCAACTCATTAAATAACAAAAGTTGCTGAATACCCAAGAATAGATATTGAAGAATATGAATAAAAAATTGCAAATCACGAAATCGTACTCGGCTTGTAATTAATTACATGCATAATGTGCCGCCGGTGATATGATCAGTAAAGCGTTGCGTAAGCTGCATAATACGTCTTTATTGGCATTTTTTTCAGTTTAGACTGACACTAAACAAGCAAGATACAGAATGCATATGGAATCTGAGACAAACCAAGGTCATCGTTTTTTTGTGACACAAGATACACTTTAGATATGCCCACATGGTTTAAAAGTTTGATCATGCAATGCACAATCTAGTTGCTGATGGAAGAGCAAGATTTTTAATTTTACTAAACATATAGTATTTTTAAATGTGTATTCTTTAACTTTAAGACAAATTCTTTGGTTGTAATCATAATGGGAATAGTTCGGAAAATAATTGTTTGGATAGTACTGATTCCTGCAGCTTTTATTTGGTCAATACTTCTAATACCAGGACTGCCTCCGGATATCGACTTCAAACCATTTAGGTAAAGCATATATATGAATTTAATTGTACCAGTTTTGTCAGAGTTAACTTAACAGATCTATGACTGCATAATAAAAGTCAAATACATATATTGGGTTCTCATCATTAATACATTACCGGAAAACTTTTTCTAGCATTACTCCACCGACGGAGGAAATTTTGAAACTTTTGGAATCCAATGATGTGCTGGAGAAAGCTGAGCTTTATTATGAGAGCGAACACATGGGAATGGAATCTCCGGTGGAGTTAAATGATGGCTCAGTAATAACATCCGACCAAAGCGGCATGATTTACAAAATTACGACGAAACAAACGGCGGTTAACATAACCCAGTTAAAATTTCCATGCGAAAGTTCTCCTTTCGGCGGAGGTGGAGATGCCGAGATCAACAATTGTGGGTGGCCTTTGGGAATGCGTCTTGTGAATAGGAAAGATTTGTACTTTATGGACTATTTCGGAGGGATGGCAAAATTAGATTTAGAATCAGGTAGGTACAAGGAAGAGAATTTAAATGTAAAACGGACCCATTGAAACAATTATATGTAATGCACACATTTTGAGAAAAGATCAAAATTACAAGGGTCTAGTCTTTGTACTTTTATTTCTCTTGGTTTCATCAAGGTGAATTTGAGACTTTGATTTCTAAAAGTTCCAAAATTGATGGTAAACTCGGGTGTTATTATGAGGATCTCGATGTTGCAAAGGATGGAACGATTTATTGGACAGTTAGTGCAAAATTCCCCAATAATATCAAATGCTATAAATACGGGAATTAACGTATAT
>JAHZNI010001569.1:0-12678 GCA_027744415.1 Seira ritae | reverse complement strand
TTCAAAAGTCGATGAATTAGCCTAATAAATAAGTATACCTATGTAAATTGATGCGCTGATTAATAATTTCGATGAATTATATTGATACAAATTATAGTTTGTGCTATATAGCACATAATTGTTTGAAATGTTATATTTCAAAAGTCGATGAATTGGCCAAATAAATAGGTAAACCTATGTGAATTGATACGCTAATTAATATTTTTGATGAATTTGTGTCATAGAAATTACAGTTTGTGCCCTATTGCATAGGAAGGCCTATTTTTGGAGGTGTTAGCCGCCTAACCTTTTTTAAGCTAAAGCTTAAAAAAGCTTACGCGTTGCCCAGGATCTACTGCGTGGAAGTCCCTCCATCAGATCCCACCCTACCTAACGCCCAGCCACCGCCCATTTAAATTTATGTATAATAGATTTTATTCGTATCAATAAAAAAGTACAAAATACATACAAAGTTGTGAAATTTATACAAATATCTTTGGTAAATGCTAACATACATGACGTCACAAATCGTTTGGCGATGTCGGACTTGAATTTCGCGAACTCCCTCGACACCGTAATGGCGCCAGAATTTGCAAATTTGCAAAACATGTGATATACCATGCCTATGGATGTGATTTGATGAGAAAAATGTATTGGCGATGTCATGTGGCGCCTAAATGGCACCAAATTTGCAAAAATGTGGAAACCATGCCTTTAGGTGAAATTTGATGAGACAAATGGATTGGTGACGTTATATAGCGCCTAAATACTATACAAAGAAATCATTAATGAGACAAATGGATTGGTGACGTTATATAGCGCCTAAATACTATACAAAGAAATCAGACTATACAAAGTATTTTTGAAAAAATCAGAACTGCATTTCCCAAAGAATCTATTGCGTAGCTTCAAAAAATGCATTGAGTTTACCGAATTTATTATGAATGGTGTTGTTCGATGATTGCCAACTTACAGCACGCGGATATTATACTATACTTTGCAAACAGAACTCGGCTGACTTGTGTTTTGCATATCGGCTCTCTAAAATATGAGCAAAAACAAGCTTCTTTTAAAATCGATATTTACATGCCTTATTAATCTTTTAACTTTAAAACTTTCGCACAGTTGCAGTTAAAAAATGTCAGAGATTACTACTAATGTCACTTCAGAATGTAACAGGGCTTCGTGTTCCCTTGGTGCGAACAGTTTGCTGGACTAAATTTAAGATTTTTTATTATTTTTTGCAAACTGGCTGCACTAAAAACGACATTTTTTACTAATATTTTTATAAAACAATTTGTAACCACACAATCACTAGCATTTATACTTAGCAACTATTCAGAGCTTTTTTTTGAAAAAAATAATTTATCTTGAAAAAAATCTGTTGCTTTGAGGACCACTTTGCATTTTGCGTGCTGCGGCGGGGATGGGGCAAATCTCTATGCTTCCTTTATGCAAATTTTTCGCTCCAGAGATTTCGCTCGCAGCAAGAAAAAGGAAGTAGGCACTCTGATTGTAATGCTTTTCTTATGGGATGGCTTACGGCGTGTTAAAAATAAGCTGTTCCTCTTTATTACTCCAAATAAACTAGCATACCAAACTATTATATCTTAAATTCTATGATACCGCATAAATTTCATTTATCCCCATGCATTTTAATTCAGTTGGAATATTTGTAAACCAAGTTCTGTAGGTACACTTTAAGCGGCTTAATTTTCGAGAAAACGAGTTCATTAATGCTCTAACAGAAGCAGATCTCTGTGAAGAAATGCAGTCATTTGTTGCTAGAAAAAGAGGAACATATTCTAATTAGAATTCCGAGCAAGTACATTTCACAATTTGCGGTAAAATAGCCTAGTCTGGTCGGAATATGAAATTAAAGTCCGGGCGACTGAAACAAGGTTTACGTTTCTGTCGGTATTCGGCTTTTCCATTTGTATAGTGTGCTTTCCGCTGCGGTCACCTTCTCTGTCGGTTTGCGTATTTGTTGTGCTTTGTCATATGTTGAGTAGTCGAAATGGTGAGAAGAATCCAATCTATAACAGCTTTCCATTGCACTTCCAGCTTCCGACTCCTCTGTTCATCAATAAATCATGCGCAAACCTGATATGATTCGCTTTCTCCCCAAACAGAAAATTCGATTGACGACGTTGGTGGAGAGGAAATTCCTGGATAGAGGACTATACAATTTATGAAAGGGATGGAGCTTCTTTTTTGCATGTTGTCATCGAGTGAGGATTATGTACTGAGATGGAGAATTTTTTGCCCGCGAGCCTCTCGCGAGCTCACGCATCTTCGCTGTAGTGGATTAATGCTATGGCCATAAACAACAAATTTTGCTTTTGTTCCTTTGATTTTTCAACTAGAGGTCTAAAATTTCGCATGATTATTTTTCACAATGAGAAGCACACATCTACAATACTAATTTTCAGCCCAATATGACATTCTGGGCCAAGTTTAGAGCTTCATTTCTCAAGACAGAGCATATTGCATTTTTGAACATTGTAACGTTACACTTAAGTAGGTATCATAAACTGGACTTGGAGCGAAAAGCTCTAGTTTCCCATTGCGAATCGTGAAGCCATTATACAGAGTTTCGCCGTACAACAAAATAGCAAGGCGGTCTATAATAAATAGACTTAAAATGCCCAACCAAAATGAAAATACAAGGTTGAAAGGTTCACTTTATTTCTACAAATATTAAACGAAACAATACACTGACAAATGTCAAATGATTAATAACAACTCTAAACGTAATGAAGATAAAGGATCGATGCATAAAAAACAAGATTAAAATACAATGATGATTAATTATAATAACCATAATAACGAACAATCTAAAAAGTATTACACAAAACTGAAATTCACTGCTTTGAATCGCGCGCGTCTTATTCACTTCTCCCTGCACATCTTTGTTCAGCACAAGGAGGAACGTTTTCTTCGTCGTCGTCCTCTACTATGCAGCTGCACTACTCTCCGACACGTCTTCTTCATCTTCTTGTGAACTATATTCAGAAGAACTGTCGTTTCTACAGAAATCGCAGTTCCTGAATAATTCTCCACAATTACATGTGCATCCAGATCCAGCCACGCCCGGATCAATACGTGTAGGGCTGCATAAAGGAAAGGACACGGTCACATCATATTGATTCAATCTATTCAATTCAGAATATCCATATGAGCGTGTCACAAAACATACTTACAACGCATGTATGGTTACGTGCTTATCATCTTTCTCATGGTCACATGTAATTGGATCATAAGTTCTATGTTCAATTCCCGGATGACAAGAACACTGAAATGTCGTGTTTAGTGTACAACTCGATTGAGAGTTTGTTTCGATATAAACTCCTGTTGTGGTTTTGGCGATATACGACTTGTGTCCATCGGTACAGTCACAGGACAGTTTTGATACTACGTCGCGTACAGTTAGTATGCAGTGTGAGCCTTCGATGGATTTGATGTCCATTGTAGAAGATCGTCCTAGATGATGGTGTGAGTTCTGACCTGCAACAAAACAAGCAATGAAGGCAGATTAAGACGAGCAGATTCAGCAGATCTGGAACAATTCAGAAATTTAGAGATAAATTCCGATTCCGTTATGGGTATAAATATATATTTTATTGTTTCCGAAAGGAAAGTAAAAAAATAAAACAAGAAAGCTTCCGCCAGTAAGAAGATATAAGAAAAAGGTAGATGGTGACGGTTAGAGAGCCAGCCCAAGATTGAGTTTAGAATCTTGGACGATTTATGCATTTATCTTGAATTAGCTGTTTCAACTTCCAAGTCTTAGAGGAAATTCCTCTTGCGTTTATCCTTGTTAAAATCATAGAAAATCAAAACTATCACATAACAGCCTTGACTTTATTTAATAACCCCGTGACTTTCGTAAAGCATACATCCAGGTCATATTTTCATATCCGTAACGAATTTCACAGCCAGGTTCGTACTATTGAGTAGTTTTGTAGTGCAAAAATTGCTTTCTAAATTGCTTTTCTACCTTGCGTTCTATCAGCGTTTTCTCTAAATGAGCTTTGGCAGAGTCGTGATATCGTTGGTCAGTCATATTCAGCTGTTAAAATATATAAACCTTGCCTTTAGTGTCCACCTTTTTGATGGATTGAATTTGAAACCAGGATCGAACAAAACCATAAACTTGACTGTGCTTAATATTGCAAAAAAATTTATGCGTGCTTCTCCGACTGACTGCTATTCACGGATTGAGACATTGCATTTTGGAGCCACGCTAGAAACGCAACTAGCTGAGTGGGATAAAATTTTTAATAATATTTTTCTTGGATCATTTCCGGCGCTTTGGTGTATTCTTAGAACGAAAGCCATTTGCAATTCAATTCAAATTCAAACAAATTTGAATATAACCGTTGAAGTAAACGTTACAATGGTTACAAACAATACAACAATTATTACCAGTAGTACATCCTACAAAAACCAGCGACTTTTTAAGTAGATAGATTTTAAGCAGCGCTAATTAAAAGTAGATGGCGTTGTTTACGGGTCAGACATTTCCTTTAAGAAAGGGACAATCGCGGGCTTCGTCAGATTTTAATTATTACGGTTCAACACATTAATTGTATTGTTAGTACCATAACAAGGAAAATGTGTGCTATTTTATAAAACATGCTTAATGCACTTCGTATTTTCGGGGTACCAAAAGCCTCCTGTTACCAAATGCAGGTTAAAATTCTGAGTATGGCCAAAATGGGTACCCAGAAACCGGACTTCTTGTAATAAAGAATATACCGCTCCTCGTCTCATAGCATTGAAACATTTAGCCCGTTCCCAGCAAATAGATCAGTTACATGAGTCCATCCACCTCCAGTGGTATCCTCAAGGCATCATTATAAGCCGTATTGAGTTTCTTTAATATTTGTAACCTAAGAATTGCTGCAATAAATTGCTGAGAAATAAATACGTCCGAAACAAGTAAACCATGACCTCCTTGCTCCATCCACTAAACCGACTCTGGAGTAGATTTGCTCTGGCGTATAGCTCCCTTTTCCTTTTTGTGTTTCCTTCAGGTCCCGATTATTGCACGAGAGCTCCAAACCAAGATATTAAACACAGTTAACCCATTTCAAAGATCTCAAATTCAGCTTGATTAGCGGGCTTACAAAAAAGTCGTCTGGCTTTCCAAAGATGGCTTTCCTTTAATGTTGTTCAAAACAACGTAGTGTACCCTTAATTTAAAATTTAAAAAGGAGTAAACGCATTTTGTGTATATCAACATCCGAAAACCTCCTATAACCATTGGCAGATTAGATCTGGCCAAAATCGGTAATCGGAAACGTCCACATTCAGACTTGGGGTAGATGTTGGAATTGGGGATCCCTGTTCCTGAGAAGGCCTATGTACCTATATGGTGCTTAATGGAGATGCCTTTAAAAACGGCCAGACTCACGATGGCAATGTGTATTTCTGCTAAAATGTTGCAATAACATGGATAACAGGGTATAGAATACATAATTAATACAGAAAACTACCATAATTATGTTACATTATGCTGGACTTGGCAAATTTTGTAGAGAATATCAAAAGTGTCTCTATATATTGGGAAGGTATTTTAGTTGCAAAAAACAATTGCCGCATAATTTTTGGAAGGTTTTTTTTAATCAAAGGCAAGTTATACGAACGTGCGACCTAAGGATTGCCAAAATCTTAATCGTAAGCGCGTTAGAGTGCGTCTATTGTCCACTTTTCAACAAATTTCGATATACGAAATGGAAATGGATGAAATGGAAGAAATGGATGGCATGGATGAAATGGATGATAAAAATACTAATATCTTTCTCTTCGACTTCTAAATTAACTTTGCATCTGTTTTACATGTTATCAGATCATTAAAACATAAATAGACTCGGTTTCATCGCTAAAGGTTAGTTTTAAACGGGTACTACAATCTACGACATTATGATTGCTTGCGCGATGGTTGTAGTGATGATCTCCGAGTAAGCTTTCAATAAATATTAAGTTTAAAGGTTGTAGTTTTGTACAACAATGAGTCCTTTTGGATTTCATTATGGTGTAAACGCGATAAAGTTCATGCATCATTAGTTATTTCCCATTAAAATTAATAAAATCCATTTCATTCACTGCTTGAATTACATCCACCTTGCATATGGTGGATAAGTCCATTTCAGCAGGATGGGTAAAACAACCACCCAGGTGGCACTACTCTGGTTGAAACAGCCCCAGTACATATGCGTATCTTGTCATTAACTAAATTATCAAAACACGCAAATATATGAGATTAAAAAGCATTAATATTTATAATAGAAGGTGACAAGAATCGTACGCCCGTATGACCTTAGGCCAACCTTCAACGAGTACGACAATGGTTGCCAAGACATGCTCCTGCCTAATACAAAGTCTTAACAATATGAGTAAAACAAGTACAAAGCCGATCAAATAGTTATTATTTATACAAACTGTTCATTTATACTTAACCGCAACATGCCAATCATATGCTAATACTAAAGTGACGTTGCTACAACCCTACGACGAACATCGTATGTACATTGACCTTTTTTTTATTTGCATATGTTTTTACAGACCACACAAAGAGGAAATAAGATAAATGCTGTATGAATGAAACATGTAATGATCCAATTAATACGCCTAAAAATTCAAAATATACACAAAATTTAAACAAACGAATATTCAATGTGCAACACAAGAAGAAGCTACTTATTAATATTTATTGTCGTTCCCCAAGCAATATGTTTTTCAAAAAACTCAATAAGAAGCTGTGGGTATTCTTGTCTCGCTTTTTGAACAGTTATCAGGTCAACAAGATTAGCTCCTTTCCACTTCAGTATGTATATGACCTCTCCTTCAGATTCAGTTGCTCCAACAATCTTATCGGGTTGAAATCCGTTTGCAGGTATGCGGGATAATTTGGATTTGTGAGAGCGCAAGTTCATCTTAAGATTTAATAATTATAGTTCACGTATTATAAGGTAAACATAAATCGTGTTGTTCAAGTGTTTAGTTGTGCCACATGAGGTATGATATATTAACGTCTTACTTTGTGGTCGACCTTATCTTCAGAAACTTTAGAGTTGTAAACGACTGACTTTTCCACCACAACACTCAACTCTCGCAAGCACGGGCGATCTCTGTTTGATTCAGTGGTCAATGAGTTCGAGGAGCCCTAGAAGGTATGTACCGACTCATAGAGTAACTGCAATAATACTTACGGTAGATTACACCTAGATTATTACATGCCATTCAGGGCCTTGGATTAGCGTAGTCGCCCAGGATTTGTAAATTTCTCGCATGTTTAAATGCATGGTATGGTATGTTACATGATATGAAGCAATACACAGATGTCATCATTAAAAATTAAACATAATATTTCCAAATAATTTAAATTACAGATTTCTTCTTACGTATTTACGTTTCGCCTTTTTCGCTGGTAAAAGTGGCTTACGGAAGATTGTATCCTCATTTTCCTTCTTCAATGTTGCATCATTACGAGAACTGCCTTTGTTGTTAGTGTTTGTATTTGTCTTCGGAGCTTTCTTCTTCTTCGCGTCTAACTTTTTCTGACGAGCTTCCCAAATTTGATTGAACTTTCTAATTTCACAACGGGAAGGATCATGAGAAATCAAGTTTTCTTCGGGTTCCCACGTGGTTCCTTCCTCTCCTTCACCACGCCACTTAACCAAATATTCCGCTCTATTTCCAACCAAACGCTTACTCATGAGCATGTCCACGGTGTAGACTTGCGTTTCACAGTCATGCACTTCGTTGCCAGACATTAGATCAAAAAGTCGACTCTCTGGCAAAGCAGAGAAACATAAATTCAAGAGAAATGGATTGCCACGTTTGGAAATATTGCAAAAACACCTGCCATTAGAACTATATGCATCCTCAGAGTAGAATGAGTACAATACAGATAAATTTCCTAGTCATATACCATCATTTTGCTCGAAAAAGAGCTCTAAAAGTTGTCGGCGAAAAACTTCAACACGATTAATAGGTTGTTTTTGACATAAAAGCAATAATAATGCTACAACTTTGCAATTTACTTATTGTACATTAACCAATCAAAATAGTATGTATATAGAAAACGTTAGGCATACAACGAATGACATCTGGACGCTGCATCCTCTCTCATTGTTGAAATTGTTAGTGCAATTATAGATGCACGATAATGAGTGTTTCACAGCAAATATTCTACGATACTTGCATGCATACAATATGATCACTTATCACTTATGCCATAGCGAATAGACGACCAAAACAAAGTCAAAGTGAAACACAAATAACTATTTAAATCTGTTGCCGGTCGAAATATAGAGGATCCTTGAATGTTGGAAAGGCAAAAACCTCAAACTGTAGTGTTGACCAGTGTTGGGAAAAAAGCGCTTATTAAAAAAAAATTTTGCTCTTTTGCTGTTTTGCATTAAAGCGCTTTTTTGATTGTTCAATTTTTTACTTTGACAGGTTATGGGTAATCCTTTCCATGTAAAATCCTTAGATTAAATTATATGTTGCTCCTGTGCCACTCGAAAGCCACTACAAACTCCATTCCATTTTTACCTGTAAATAGATGAAAGGCTCCCCTTATCTCTGCTTCAACCTCCTTAAAACTTAATTTTTCTTGACAGTAGGAATAAAACATTTATCCGTGAATAAACCTTATATAATATTAATATAACTAAACCTTACGGCAAAATTATTTTTTACTTAACAAAACCAATAAAACATGCCGACAGCATTTGTATTATTGTTATGATTTATTATTATAAAAGCATTTTTCTGTAATGTCATAAATGTAATGCTAATGAATAAATGAAAAAAAATGCCTTAAAATATATTGTGAACAAACAAGATTCTTGTAATTCTACATTACTGTAATTTCCTTAGCACCTTTTTTTCTGAACATTCATGAACTCTTAAGGACATAATAATCAGGGCGCACCTTACAACAGCGGTCTATGTTGAAAGCACGGCACTACCGTACCCAACGTAAACATAATCATTTTTGTTACATCATGTCATAAATTGTTTTATTGACGACGTTTTGTTTTGGCGCACCAATGTTCATTTGCTTATATGGTGCTTGACTTGGGCAGGGCGTTCCGCCTCTGAGCTGGACTTTTTGTGCATATTCCCAAACAAGTTGGAACACGTTTGCTTAAAGGCGAAAGTCTTCTTACAAAGCACGCACTTAAATGGTCGCTCACATAACACTAATTTTATTCCAAATGGGCTAGGGTAAGGTTAGATTTATTTTACGAGGAGAAAGAAGTTGAATGTGGAAACTGGAACCTAAGCCTAAATGAGCATTGTACATAATAAATGTACTTGTATGAAAGCGGAAATGGCTCACGATGTTTTTTGTAGAAGAACGCCTTTAAACACTCCTCAAGATCGCGACAACGCAACTTAGGTATCTCTTTAGTGCTTCGTGTAGACGAAATACAATGGCTTTTCTGAATCAGAGAAGGACTGGTTAGAGTAACTGCACCAACGAAGACGTCCAGGTGTTTTTCCATAGGGGAGACGAGCAAAGGATCACTTTCCTTTTTCATCCCCCGCAGAATATATCTCCTCGTTCACTTGGACTGTCCTCTTCCTGCGACTTTTTCGATCCTCGAAGTCAGCGTAATCTTCTTAAGATCCCTTTAACAACTTACTCCCTGAAGTGAATAGAAATTTGCATACTAGACATCATCGTGGTTTCTTGAAACTCAAATTTCTTTGATGTAACGAACGCTTTCATTTTAGTTTGAACTTTGGGTTCCGGAGGAGGTGGTTTCAAAAGACCTAATGCTGCTTACCACAGCGTCTCTTTCAAGGTCCATTCTGTTCCTCCAAAATTCCTATACTTAAATATATGTTGTTCCAGCGGCACTAGAAAGCCACAACAAAATCTATTACACATGCTTTCAAGTAAATTTGTCGCAACCAGGAGCCGGAGTTTCTTCAACATGATCTCGTCCGAAGCACTGCCAACGATGTTGCTTATCACTCTTCCGAACTTTTCATTGTGCTTCTCATATTTTCTCAGGAAATCATATCACTTCTTGAATCCACCTGACAAGGTCCTTGACCAATTTGGATACATTGCGCTGCTCAGATCACCAAGGTTGTCGATGAAAGTCGAAAAAACCTTCTGACGCTCCACGCTGGCGACATCTGCAATTCTCGCTGGTTCGTAGAACTGAGGGCAGTTTTTCATTGGAAGGAGCTAGTTCAGTTGATCCAGGAAATATTTGACGGACCTGTGAACCTGACCCTGAACGTGGACAGAAATGGAAACTCGCGACGGGGTATCCATTATATTATTGGCATTCTAATTTAATTGCGTCCTAATTTGATATAAGATTGGATGAAATACTTAATGGAAGAAACTTCACATTCTTTTTCAATTAGTATCATTTTCACTTACGTCAAACAAAGCACGTCAAAGATATAAATCGTATGACGTGAAACATGCGTTTGTGAAAAAATTCCTTGTCCCTGTCCCGACTGAAAAATATAAGAAACCAATGACTGAATTAACCTATTCAACTGACATAATAATGCTGCTGCTTATCGTTGTGTTGTTCCATACTCAATGCAAGGCAATGGCACGAACAATTTCGTTGCTTCAATGAATGATTATTGATTTTTCGCAGTGACTAGTGAATGAACTACTTAACATGAACCGACACGTGTATAATTCCTTTCGCCTCCTAAAGGAACAGCAATGCCTTTTACAGCAGCAGCATCAGCGCATTGTGCTGATTAGCCGGTACTTCCTGTCACCAATCAGATCAGTTTAATTCAGATGTACTTCAGTTTTTCTTCACTTTTTACAAAACATCTGAAAATTATCTAGGAACATGGTAATCTTCTTCGTCATAAACAAGCATCCATGGAAGCAAGCTGTTTATATGATTACAAGTTTTACCACGACAAATTTTAACCTTATGTCGAATGTATTGATGCCCATCAATAAATGCTGCTGTAACAGGAGCATCGTCTTCCGAAATTAGAGCTTTCGACATATTAATTACGTTTTGGAAATCCTGTTTAGTCAATTATAGCTCGACAAGACGACATGAGATTAACATTGTATTACATAATCGAGATAGGTCACGAACAAGTGATTGCATTTTGCATCATTCAAATGGTTATAAGGTGCTTAGGATGTCTAATTCAGTAACGTTCTGTGGTTAGAATTTATTAAGTAAAGTAAAATACATTCTGAATCACGAATGATTTCTAATTAATTAGCATATTATTTTATAGCCTTACGCGTATTGTTAGAAGTAACTTTGGTTGAATAATTAATTATATTGTAAACAATAAAAACTAAAGTTACATATTGTATATTAAGATTGGTTAGATTGCAATATAGTTCAATGTCAACGATTTGGATTTTTGAATGGCAAAGATGATTCACGTTCCCCCTTAATTCTAAATCCGAAGTACTTTGACATGCTTATAATTTCATTTCCATGAATTTTGTATCTTTTTCATGATTTTAGTTCTTCTTTTTATGCGTCAGCAGCAGGGAAAGTAGGTTTAAAAAGGGGTGAGAAAGAGGAGTTCGACGTCAGTCGACGGACTCGTGACCAGGCCTCCTCATCCTCCAAATACGGTTTCAACCCCAAAAAAATGCAATCAAAATTCTATGAAAACGTCACACGCAGCCCACTTATCATCGTTCACATGATTCAACATACGCATTTAATACAGAAAATTGATACAGCATATTGTATGTCATCCTTAATCACCCCGAAAACCCCTCACCCCGAAAACCCCAAATCACAAGCTCAAGACTTCCAAATCAAATTAATCCAGGGTGGAAGCAAGGGAAATTTCCCTAACTGATATCTGATGTTTAAATTTGGCATAACAGGAGAGGGACATCAATAATTATCGGATAGGACTTATCCCCTCTGATCCACACCCTCGAACGTTCCGGCTATTGCGCCACTACAATTAAACAAAGTAAAGTCACCAACTCGTAAATATGAAGCATGGAGTTTTGGAATTTTTAAGAGCCCCCGCGACAAAGCCGGGCTAATTTGCTGGTATTTTCTATATGTTAAATTTTTCACCATCTGGTCACCCAAGGGTTAATATGTTTGAGTTCAAGAATTTTCTGTAGCCCCCTCGACAAATCCGGGCTCATTTGCTGGTATTTTCAAAAATTTTAATTTTTTACCATCTGGTCACCCAAGGGTTAATTTATTGAGTTCAAGAATTGTCTAGAGTCCCCGCGTCGAAGCGGGGCTCATTTACTGGTATTTATAAATGTTTTTATATTTTGACCTTCTGGTCACCCAAGGGTTAACATCTTGAGTGTAGGAATTTTTTAGAGCCCCCAAAACAGCCGGGCTCATATGCTGGTATAGTGTTGCATACGTTCTTGTTATTAAGTGAAAACTGTGGAAACAACAACAAACTACAGAGTTCCATCTCTGCAGTAGGATTCTTCTCAAATAGCTCCTTGTACTCAGGCAAGGACACCAATTTGTAAAATTCCCTAATCCCTTACATATACACAAAAGTGGTTAAGTACTTCACTCTTTCCCTGTAGACCAAGCCAGGATGGTTCACTGGTTAAGGCTTATCCTTCTCTGGTATCACCATCATTAGGGAGGTTGTTAATTCAATCCCCATTGGTCGCACAAAAATAAAGATATGGGAAGGTATTACTATCGGTGAGTTCTCGAG
>JAHZNI010001568.1:0-17073 GCA_027744415.1 Seira ritae | reverse complement strand
GCTATTGGCTATGCAATATATTATGCATTTGCAAAAATTTTTCATATCAATAGAAACACGAGGAGGCATATTGGGAAAGGTATGTAAAAATTATGCACAATAATCACTCGGATAATAATAATCTCAATCTCACCATTTCTAAATCCCTACACAAGCAGATTTTTTTCGTGGAAGTAAAATACACAGATAAATAGTTCGAAAATTGTCCCCCATATTACGATACTTAAAAGAGAAAGATATGCCATAATTGCCATACTCGTGCTACGTGTTTCTATTGATATGAAAAATTTTTGCAAATGCATAATATATTGCATAGCCAATAGCCATAGTGTTTCATGTATTCAATATGTTATGCGTTTTCTAAAAAGAGGAGCAGATTTATTTTTTGAAAATGTAGGTCAATCGAGTAAATGATGATGATGATGATGTCTCTTGGTAATTAATCATTTTACTTTGGACTAATAATTGGACAAAATTGTACCTCTTAAAGAAAAGGAATGATCACGGTTTAAATTATGGGTAGCAATTGCAATAATACAAATACAAGAAATATGGTTCAAGCGCCATGGCTCCTTCCAAATACTTTAATACATTCTTCTTTAATCTGATTGAATTTCAGAATGTCATTCGTAAAAGGCTGGGGCGCGGAGTATCATCGACAGGACGTGACGAGCACGCCCTGCTGGATAGAAATCCATCTACATGGGCCCCTCCAGTGGCTGGACAAGGTTCTAGTGGAGATGGGATCGCCGCACTGTGCCATCTCCTCCGTTTCTTAATCTCGACCCTCTCAGTTAATGAGATTAAAGTTAGAATTTAAGTAATATAATCTAGGTTAACTGGGTAGTATATGTGTACATTGTATGTCATACGATCAAAAACACGAAGATTTTTTAGCTGGATTAGAGGAAAAGGAATAACATTGTTCAGATTCAGAGGTAGCTATTTTAGTTGAATAATTTCAATATCACTCCTTCCATTGAAAAATATATCCTTTTCTTGTAAATAGTTATGACCAATTCAGGTCCAGCCGTAGTACAATCTTTTCCATTTTGATGCTTGCGGTTTTAACGAATATTAAGTATTTTTAGCAGATCGATAAAATGTCAAATCGGTTATTCAGTTTCTTGGTTCAACTAGTTGCCGTTGGAAAAAAGCTAGACCCTGATTTCTCAATAAATATGGAGTACATACTTGGAACAAGTGAGTGGAAAGCATGCATCTATCGATATTTTTTCACATCTTTTTTTTGCAATATTGCAATTTATTAAACGAAGCAATATAGTGAAATGGTGGATTATGTAAACCAGTGCTAGGACTATAGTTTTTTCATATGGAACAAAAAATAATTAGAAAATTATATCATTACATTAGCTTGTGAATTGGGAGTGTGAAACCCTGTGTTTTCTTTTTAAATATTGTTTGATTGATTAAATCAAGTTTATTCAACTGAAGGGGAGCTAAATACTTGGTTTTTGTTATTTTACAGTTTTTTAATTTGTTATTATTTTATTCTTCCTGCAAACTACAAATTGTTTCGTTAATACTACATGTGATTTCTTTCAACTGACATCAACATCAATTTCATAATATTAATTTTATGCTATTTTTTAATAGACCAGAGAAAACATAATAAAATGATCTGGTGAGTATAGTAATCATATTATATTGTATGTTTTGTTTTCGTGATGAGAGAATTTATACTAATTTGTATTTGTAATACATTATATATATTATATTATATAATAAGTTGATATATATTATATATATACTTTCAGCAAGCAAACTGCCATTGTTACTCTTCTACTTTTGATTTCACAACTACTATTTTAAAGCATTTTTGTATTGTAGAGAAGCGAGGAGATAAAACAATTTATCTTCGATTTCACTCTTCGGAGTCCAGAAGTTAAAGTAAAAAATAAAGATGAGTGGAAAATATTAGAGAGGGAGACGATGTGTGATCGTGTGAAATCTCATTTTCAATTTCATCAATTAAAGCTTAATTCATTTAATTTAATATAATTTACGTCACATAGTCACATATATATTGTTTCTCTTGACAAGTTTGAAATTCGGCTTTCTTCAATGGAGCATCTTGACTTGGCTTGGCATCTCTGAGAAATAATTCAATAATTGGCTTGTTCGACCTGACATCATCTTCATGATCATCTCAAAAAATTACTAACGGAATAATCTGTATCAAAATTACTCCTCCTACTCGTCTATCAACAGTATGTATACCTATGCAGTACTGTCATAATTGTCATATATTTTTTTTCTTCCTAAACCTCCTTCACAATTAAATCGGTATCAGGAATGATTAGATTTCGTCCATCTTAGAAATTAATAAATTCCTTTGGTTAAGTTTAATGACTGGGATATTAATATGTAATTACGACATGAGGGTTTGGGTTGGTTACTTAAAATTAACAACAAACTTGCACTATGACTACATATTTAAATTTATTTGTTAAATTGAAATACAGCAAGTAGATGACTAACGGTAACTCTATTAATTTTCTTTAACCATGTTAGTTTTAATTTTTTATAGCACAATCAAATGTATTAATAACATTTTCAAATCTATATCTATATTAATTTGAATTTAATCTTTACTTCAATGTATAACAACTTTTTTCCGATTTTTTCCTAAAAAATGGCAAACCGAGAATCATTGTTATCATTAGCTATTGTAGTGGCATGATAATTGGACCAGATCTTCAAACTATATCGTAAGGGATTTATGTATATAAATTCTCATGAAAAATTTATGATGATCCAATTACAATTAAAATGTTGACGATTTTTGTTGTAAACTTAAGAAAGAGTATAGAATACTGGACGTCGAACTGTAATCAAAGGAAAAAATTGGTTTAGCTCGGATTTTGTAGAAAAAAGGTAGGTGAAAAGTTATATAGAATAATAGAATATATATTTATATACATATATATATATATCTCGTTTCAATAATATTTATAGATTTGTATATTATATTTATATGCGTAATTTTTGTTTCATTCAGAAATAGAGAATTTTTTTCAAGTCTTGGTTTCACTTTTCTGGTAAGCAGGTATGTATGTATGTATGTATCAAGTCCAACACGTTCCGATTAATTATTGTGGTCTCTCAGGTAAATTGATTTGAGTCTAACAAATTTTTTTGTGCGTTTTTGACAGATAGTTGGCTCAGAGGAGAGCAAGGGTTATCTAAAAAAATAAATTAAATTAGATTTTTAGTCAATTCATGATTGGATTTGAAATTTAGACAGTTATAGGAAGCATGTTTAGTATTTATGTGCTTACTTGGCTTAGGAAGGTTTTAAATTCTTTCATCTTTCATCAGGTCACGGCTCTATCTTATATCCATAGATCTCATTCATTCAAAACAAATAACTAAAATACAGTCTATTTAAATTAATCTTGTACGTTAAATGGAGGTAATGTATGTACAGAAACATGGAGGAGACATGGCAATCGAGATTCCTATTCCCTTTCACAGGGCGATATCTTGATAGTTGCGTAGCTGCAGCTCGTCCGGATCATCCTCCTGACAAAGCGAAAGGGAGTTCTTGCCCCAGTCATGACTATGACTATGCCTACAGTCAGGAGCCTGCTGAGGCTGAAGTACGACCCCAGGATTGAGATTATGATGGGCAGAGATATTCTTATTGTAGTAGCGTGGATTATAATTAAGTCCATCCACTGACTGCGCCCTCCTCGCCAGCCAATTCCTCCGGAGGGGTTCTGGATCGCACATCATCAAACCCACTCCACAGATCGAGCTCTCCCGTCCACTGGAGGGGGAGGGATGATTACTAGAGGGAGGAGGGACTATGCTCATATTACTTCCGTGGATTGGATTACGGTAGCCCATGGGACGGAGGGAAGATTGTAGGGGTGGCGGTGGGCCGCCCTGTCCCCCTCCCAGATAACCTTTCATTATCATTTGCTTGTTGAGGTTCATTGTGGCGTTGGAATTGTGTGCGGCGGAGAGGTAGAAATCGCGTCGACCTTGTTGCTGCTGCTGTTGCTGATGCTCGATATGGTTCACGTAGCCCATGGATACTGGCCTGGAGGGTGGAGGTCGATTCCAGTAGTCTTCGTTGGACACGTTCCACAGAGAGCGTGAACGACTGAGACGATTAAACGTGTCGAAGGGGATCTGTCCCGGAGGTTCGAGGCCTATTCCGGCGATTCCAAGTTCGCTTATCCGACTCTTCCTGTAGGCGGGATCGAAGAGCATTGCTGGATTAAACTCGCTCTTCATTCCGAACGGGCCACGAACATCTCTGTTCAATGTAAAGCTTCTAGTATTATATAATCCCCTGGGGCAAAGAGGGAGGGAAAAGAAAAATATAAGATTAGTACTGTTATTAGATTAGATCAGATAGCACCGAACCTTGAAGGTCCTGGTTTATATTCGAGAGGAGGTGAAGGACCTTTGTAACTACCACCACCAGTCCCAATCCCGTATCCACCACCACCACCACCGTCACCATTAGTTTCATCAGAATCACAACCAAAATCTAAAGCTTCATCCTCCGGATAATCGCTGCTTAGGAGAGAGGAAGTGGGCGATCTGGAGATACAGCATCCAGTGATGGAAGCCAGGCAACTGAGAAATCGTGCCACCACACTTCGCCTTCGACTGCGACTACAATTCCCACTACTCCTTACAGACTCGTCATACCCTCCACCTCCACAAATACTACTAGCTTTACTGCCACCCTTGGAGGAGTACTTCCTCCCGTTCCGCTTAGTCTCGTCTACAACGATCATGCTCGTTGTGCTGTCAACCGCAATGATGGATACATCATTAATATCATCATCATCATCTTCCTCCTCTTCGTCTAGGCGATCAATGCCAATAATGGACGCATTGGAGGAGGAGGGATTCTCCATGCCCTCCTCGCTCCCTAAGTCTGGAAGATCAGACAAGGCCATGTCTGCTTCCACTCGGAAAAAGCTGATGGAGCACTGCGCGTGGGCAAGTGAATTTTGGGAAGGGAATTTTCTCTCCTTGACCTCGACCGCGCCATATACTTCCGAACTACATATCACAACTGGTGACCCTACTGTCTTCTCCAGGCCTTGGGTATGGCCTCCTAAGGAGGATGATGATGATAATGAGGAGAAGCATGAGGATGGCGGGGACTTAATTGGATTCCTAAGCTGAGACGTTTTTACTAATTGAGGATGACTACAAGCTGCGTTTGATTTTTTGTACAAAGTACTATTTCTAGAAATTTGTTCCTGTTCCTGGTTCCTTCGGCAAAGAAAGTCAAGAATACTCTTAGAATTGGTCGGAATCACTTTTGGCCTTGAAATAATTCGTGTTTCTACCTCACACGTTGTAGTAGTATTAGAGCTCTTCTTGAGGACGGCGTAAGAAGATTTTGTAATCAGTTCAGGTCTACCCGAGTTTCCGAGGAAGCGTTGCTGCTTCTGAGTCGGAGCTAGAACATAACTCTCTGGGGGCAAACTGCGAGCATTAGTGTATTTTTCAGAAGTGCAATGATTATTCCCAGTCCGGAAATTGCTAGCTCTAGCGAAAGCGTCACCATTAGTCCCATAACCACCACCAAAACCCTGCCCTGCAGCTATCCCGTTAGAAAGTAAGCGTGGCTTTGCCTCTTCAACGCTACCAAAGCTGCTTCCAGTTCCACAAGAGGGATTGCACGGCGATAGGGGAAGGGGAGGAATGCAACAAGCTACCCTTCTACTGGAAGTAGTACTACTATCCCCACACCCACACAAGAGAGGCAGGCTAGACTTAGACTTTCTTCTGGGGGACAAGCTGGAGCTGGAGTTCTCCGAACAAGACTGGAGAAGCTTCACTTGGCACAAAGAACAGAAGCGACAGTGCCGGAAGTAGTAGTAATAGCAAAAGCATTTACTGTACTGCGCGTAAAGACGCAGACGCTCTTCGCGGGACTCGGCTAAGCTTGTTGTGCGTACAGGTACAACAGCAGCACCAGCAGCAGCACTGCTTGCTCGGTTTTTTATTGAAGTGTGTGCGTTAGTTACCCAGCTAAGTGTACTGCTCAAAAAGGAAAGAGAGAAAATACCCGTGCGGGAATATTACATAATATATTCTGAAATGAGGACAAATATCGTACCTGTGGAATGAATTTGAATGTTTGTAACTAAGATTATCGGGGTGGCCCCCCGGTGAGGAGTCTACGTACGCGTAGTTCTGATAAGCATTATTGTTCCCCTTGAGGGTCCCACTGGGGTAGTTTCCACCTCGTACTACTACTCCTCCTCCTCCAGTTGAACTGGTTTCCACGTTAGCCTACAGATAAGATACATTTAGGCGTCATTTAGCAACACATTTCCTCTCAAGGAAAAACATCAGAGGAAGTAGAAAACTTCCTGAACTACTTTCGCCTTAATAGCACAGGAAAACTTTGAATCGAAGAAAGTCTATATCTCATTCAAAATTAGGGTTTCCGATTCAATCAATCTCCTGGAGACGCTCGTCAGTCATATCAATATTTTATTATTATTATCGTATACTGCAAATTTGGTTTTGTAATTGATTTAAAAATCCCGCACTTGGCAGTTATTAGAATTCAAAACATCATCGCGAGCTCTGATTGGTTCATATTCGTTAGACCTGCCTGTGCGATTTCGTTTGCCTTGAACAAACCCTGACCATGGCAATATGTATATAGACCAATCTTATTGAAATCTTTTCAAATCTTTCAATCTAATCAATAATTCCTTAATCAGTTATTGGATCAAAAATTCTATTCCAAACAGGAAAATTTATGACATATTGCATTTCTTGCACGAAATTAAGGTAAATAATAATAAAATTGAGATAAAAAAACTTGCCACCTCTATTTTTAATCTTCTTCGTCACCCTGTTTATTTTTAATTTTAGACATAGCACAGTAATATGTAAAACTCGATATTAGAAAATTAGAAACTGCGGCCAGGCCAGGTCATTGCTCTTGCATGGTTTTCATTGGAAGAGTTATAAAACGAATTCTTAGAAAAGCCCTGTCGTAAAGTTTATTTATTAGCCGTGAAAATAAGAATTTTCAACACAAACTTTGCGGCCATTTAAAAAGGAAAGATGATATTCCATGGCTTACCAAAGTGAGATCATGAAGTCGACCGAGAATAAGTTCCTCGTCCCTCCAGTTCAGGTACAGTGAGCAGACGCATACAGCACCGAATATCTGTAAAAAAAATTTAGAAAAAATAGTTACTCTCTTAATGATTATTCGAGCTAAGTACATTATCATTACAATACATGCATACAAATATTCATTTTCCCTTTCCTATCTACAAAATTAATGCTATTTGCATACCTACATTGTTCGACTTTCAACAACTCACAAGTCACAATGAATTCATTCAATTAGTTTTTACGCATGAACCATGTATTGTACTACTGCCTACTGCTTCTCATTCGAATGGAACAAAATGCTTCAAAACTGAAGAGTGTCAAGAAAATGTTTGAATGGTGCAATTTGCAACATGCCATTACATACTACTACATATTACACTCCATTCATTCCAATTCATTATTATGCTCATTTAAGCCAATAAAGAAAGTTCATTTCATGATCTCTCATGAAATATGAAAGTGGGGAGAGATGCCGGCTGACAATACAAGCCTTTTTTTATTTCTTTCATCGAATGCAATTTTTTGTCATTAACCCCTGCTTTCCATTTAATTGCGATTTCTAAAATGGACCATCAATTGTCCATCTAACACTAGACTGAATCTTAATTTGAACAATAATGAAGCCAGAGCCAAGCCTGGAATAACTCCAAGACATGTCAATATTAGTCCCATAGTTCCCCTGACTGGAGGAAATTCTCAGCATTTTGAACTTTGAACAATTTTTTAAAGCATTCACGAATACTTACATAGTCAATTAATATACATATTTGAAAAATGATATTTACTCACGTTAAAAAATGCGCGCAGAGACCAGAACACCAATTCAATGACACCATATTCAAACTTATGCAAGGGCTGCAAGGTTCATCGTTCCACGGTTCCCCAGACAATGTCACGTTCACAAACGAATCCAATAAATCCAACGTTGAATTAGTTTTCCAGTTTCCAGCAATGGCATCGTTTCCAAGATAAATGTATTCCAGTGGTTCAATAAGAGCGATGTGTGCGGGAAACACAAAAAAATGAGAAAAGAATTAGGCGATGTGGAATTGTACTTAGTAAATGATTAGGTGCGACTTGACTAGAATCAGCTCGGTCGACAACTGCGAGCTACTTTCCACTTTCCACTGAGTATATATATGTACATAGATGCTCATGCAAAAAGGCGCAGAATAAAAATGCGACGGAGAACGCGACGCAACGGAACTCTGGAGCTGGCTGGACTGGAATGTATGGAGAGAGGTAGTGCAACAAACACATCATATGCAAATAGTATCAATCTACTCATCATCAACATATGTATGTCGACTATCACAGCGTTTTCTCTGATTCTTCTTTCGTATTAAGTATGACTACATATTACTCTATGACCCCAAGAGTCAAAGCCACCACCTCCTCCTCCCTCCTGAGAAAGAACTGCTGCAGCTAAGTATGCCTACTATTAATTAATACATAATATATTCTGTATCCATTATTCACAATATACATCATCACTCATGATGATCATGGTTCATGATTGAATCAATGACCATTAAAATTAAAATTGGAAATGGGATTACCAGAACGCATTATTTTTTATCATGTTATGTTGCCGTCCTGTCGCTCTCATCTCAATCTCAATCAACTATGTACTTAAATAAATATTTTTTTACCATCATTACATATTTCAGTTATCATTTATGTACACACAGGCCAAGATCAAGTCAGGCGTTTTTTACAGTCGTAAACGTTCAGCTAAACCAATCCTGTTTTGGACATTTCGCTCATTAAAAACATTCTTTTTGAACACGCACTTGCATCTGTTTTTTAATTAAATATTTTAAATGCATTGTTGGNATATTTCAGTTATCATTTATGTACACACAGGCCAAGATCAAGTCAGGCGTTTTTTACAGTCGTAAACGTTCAGCTAAACCAATCCTGTTTTGGACATTTCGCTCATTAAAAACATTCTTTTTGAACACGCACTTGCATCTGTTTTTTAATTAAATATTTTAAATGCATTGTTGGAAGATCGAATGGCAGGCCTCATTGATTTTAAATGCGGTTTCTGCAAATGCGCCTTAAAACTTCGCATGACTAAAAGGGATTTTAGGGGGTATTCATATCAAACGTAACGCAAAAATCCAGATTTTCCAGACCAACCACCCCATTAAAGAAACGTAATTTTACATTGTGTTCCTGAATTGAAGCCTTTAATGTGAATAGCCCCATAAAGGAGGCCAATTGAAGTATGTAGTTTGGTTTTTTGTAGGAGACAGCAAAAGCCATGAGCCAAAGTAATTAGGATTTTTTGAGTATGCTTACTTGTAATCAAAATGATAGGAATTATTTCAATTAAACTGAGCTAATGATGATAGACGATAAGTACACACTACACTAAAATATGTCAAAGGCTTATTAGGAATGACAATTGCGACTACGACGTTTAAATAAGACCTTTAGAAAAGAATTAAATGTAATTAATTATTTTTTCAAGTGGCACTCTAAACAGATTTATGTAGTTACAAATTACTACGGAGGAAGGAAAGAACATAAGCAGATTTGCCTGGAAAAATCCACATAGCATACATGCCTACATATAAAACCCACACATCGTAATTGTCTAATAAATTGTGATAAACTTTATTCTGTCAGCTTGCGGAGGCGGAGGAGGGAAGGCGATCGAAAATTCCAGATCAAGATTCAAGTGTTTACTTCTACGACATTTTCTCAAAGCAGGATTTAGAATAACAATGGATACAAAAAATACGAAGAAGGGAGGATTTTTGCCAGAAAAATTGTAATCCCTCTCTTGATCCAATTCCAGATCCAAATCGAGTAAGACGATTAATTTTTCCACTGTAAAAAATGAGAGCTTACCCAAAAGTACAAGGACATGAAGAGGACCATGCCCGCTTCGGGAAAGAAAGAGAGAATAGTCATCAGCGTCCAGCTCAAGAGATACCTTCGTTTCCTCTGGAAAAATATAAATATAGTAGCATATCATTTATCCATTTAAGCTTATTGTAGATAACGACTCTTCAGGAAATAATATCATTAGGAGATTACTTTGTTTAAGTATTATTAACTCGGTGAGACTCGAGGAAGGAGACCTACGCATTTACAAGACAAAGAAGGTCATATCTCCAGTCAAAATGATTCCTGAATTTGTTTGGCTTTGCCAAGAAACCCCATTATTTTGCTATTGCTATTGCTATTACTAAAATTTTTGTGAGTAGTTGTTAGTGTGAACGTGATAACAGAACGGTAGACTTCGAATTAACAAACTAGAAAATCGAGTGCTCGCGAACGCTTTGAACGAACTTGCTTAAAATTGACCTCGCGAGACGTCATATTGGGCTCCAACATTATGTAAAAATCCTTAACGGTGAATGAGTTTTAATTAATCAGCATTAAATAGTTGGAAAAGCCTGTGCATATGAAAGTGATCAACGAGAGATGAGAAGATATGATCCTAATGAAATGCATAAAGATAATCTTTAATATATTGTTAAAGATGAATTGATTAGTCGGAATGGAGAGGAAGCGAGCTGATAAACTGCATTTAACGAGCGAGAAAGTGATGAAACTAACTAAATAACGGTTGTTCATGCCTTAATTTCCTTAGAAAATTACTAACTGCGAATGAACTTGAACCCTCAAAAGATAAACCAGCTCTGCCTAATTTTTAAAACTATATTGCAAATTTATTCTAAAATAAAATCAGCCTTCTAGATTCGATTTCAAAGATAAATTGCATCAAAGGCAATAAAATAACATGGATGGATGCACCTGCTGCGCTCCTATCTAGATCTCTTTTTGTAAGTTGCATCAAAACAATAAAAAATTCGCGAAGTGAACTGCTCTTTCAAAAGTTCAACTAGCTCAGCTTCAGTTCAGCTCAATGAATTTCTTTTTATAGCTTTGTACATCTATAATATTCATCTGCTCTTGTGCTGCATGTGGTCTTTCCCATTGTTCATGGACGCCATCGCCATAAGAAGAAGCAGAAGAGCCACTTTAATGTATTTGTCGGTGTCATCCATTTAATTAGATTAATCGGCAATAAAAAAAAATTTGCACCATACCATTACACCACCACAACATGTGTACTACACAATTGCACTTACACTGCAGCAAGTGAACGAGATGCAGTTTATTTCCCATTTCCTATTCAAATTCAGAGTCAAATTCAAAAGGAAAAGCGAAACAGATTCTTTACTCATGCATGACTTTTTTTTACTATGACACTTTGATCGAATGTTAAGTTCGCGCCGTGAGCTAAAAAAGTCATTCCGATCTGATCACACAATTTTGGCAATTAATTGCATCACGACTTTTTGATAGATCAACAAATGAAAGAATGGAATTTGCAAGATGTACATAATATGTACACAGTACACGCATGTATAATGTAGCCCAAAACCATTTCGTCGTAAAGCCAAGCTGCATATTATTCAAACCAAAGAAGGCAAAAAAATCATTGATGACCAGGCCACAAGGCGCCTCTTTGGTTTTTATTTTCACAAATATAACATGGTGATGTGATGATGATGATATTGCATTACTTAGGACGTTTGTGGCGTTGCAAAAATAAATTCATACAAAAAGCATTAACAATTGGAGAGGTGCTGGTAAAGTGAGAGGAGAGATTTGAATTTTTATTGTGACCAGACCAGAGCCAGGTCAACAACGTTTTCCTTTCATAATGCAAATCAAATTGCTTTTGTAGTGATAATGATGAAGATGTTGTTTTTTTGCATGTTTTTTAGAAAAAACAAAGTTTGCATATACGATATACGATGATGATCTTGATGTTACTGTGGCCATCGTGAATAAAATTGAAGGTGAAAAGCAAATTCACAGTTAGGAGGAGACTGTTACACTTACACAGTGCGCATTAAATATGTCAAAAAAAATTAAGATGGGATTACATTTTTTTGGAACAAAGTCGTGACTTCATTTTCCCTTTGTGAAGAATTTGTTTGAATTGTGGAGGCCGGACTGAGACAGAGCTAGGACTAAGGCAGTATCTATGAAATGCCTGGTTGTATTGTAAATGAAGATTAAAAATTTTCATAGATGGTCGATGGTCATTGAATTGAAAGATCAGTCGTGGGTTTCGTGGGCCCGTTTTTCTTGTTGATCCATATATACAGTTTTCCCATAAATAAAGTGGATTTTTCCCATAAAAACTCCGAGCCGAGTGAGAGCACCGAATTAAAAATAAAATGGAGTGTAATGGAAAGTTTGGCTTATTTATTAGCTGATTAGGTAACTCAGCTAATTAATGGCCAGTAGCTGCGTCGGAGTGGGGACTAGCTGGGGAAAGTCCTATCCTACAATGTATAAGATGTCCTATTCCGTAATGTTAAATGAAAATTTCGGGGGGGTGGGGGATTCGTCCCCTGCGTCCCCCCCAGCGACGCAGCCTATGACCATGGCGAATGTTCCAGAGTAGACTGTGTAAAACAGAGGATAAACTTGGTCTGAAAATGGAATGACCCTAAACATAATAAAAATAAACTAATTTCTCCATAAATGGATAACGCTGTATCTCAACTTGATTTGATCGAGTTGATTCCTAAAAGAATGCGACACTTAATGAAGTCAAATCCCATTTTTATGGCAAATTGCAGGTGTTTGCAGGTACATATTTTGATGGAACGCACGAGACTAGAAACTAGAAGCACACTTTCTTATCCCAGATAACCTGATATCTACCTGGATTGGATACAATTTTTAATTTGCATGCCAGGAGACATTACAAATTATTGTCAGATGCATTCACGTCACCGAAGTTACATATTATTATGAATTCTGTTGGATAGCTTTACAAAAAACTCATCTTCCTCTTACATCACTTCCCTATCCCCTTGAAGTAGACTCAGAAATGGAGAATATTTAATATCAATTCCCATTATGTAATTGGACGAAGAAACCTTTTTGTAAAAGTCTAAAAGACTCATATTTCGATCATTAAAACTTAGAAAAGGAAATTTTTCAACTTTTACTCGCATTTGATCACTTTACAGGCTCAAGATTTTTCCCTCTCGCTTTTTTATAATGATAGTGATGGTGCAATGTAATAGGTTCATCATCAGAGCAGACCTCAAAAACTTATTATTCCTAATTTCTCATGATCGAAGAAAAAAAATCGTAGATTTATTCGAGCGCATCCCATCCCATTACATTACATTTTTTCAAGATGATATGACTTCGCTCTCATGTTTGGCCAAAAACAAGTGATTTGAATTGTTTTTCTTTCTTAGCAAATGCATGCACAATAATTTTTCACCAAAAATGGCATGTGTTTGGGTAACATTCACTTTTTAGCTTTTTAAAACGTTCCCTTGTCACTACTTCATACAAATATATTTCCTCCTCTTTATTTTTCGCCGTCATAAAAGGAGTGAATAGTGAATTTTTTTTCCACAACAAAAGAGGGTGTGTTGTGGATGTGGCGACGAAAAAAAAAGTGAAATGGATTTTGTGATATTTAAGGTGGACTTGTTGCCATAAAGTAATGGAGGAAAAAAATTCTTTTTGGCGTTTTTGGGAATCATCATCAAATTCGAGTTGAGTTGATATGACAGAATGATCTTGATGATGAGAAGTATGAATTGGGATTGTCGCCATTTGTGTTTAAACCATATTTGTAGGTAGACGATGAGTAGGAACATCTTTATGGTTTCAATCAGCGTAGAGTTTTTCGAAGGTGTTGTACAAGCCATTATTTTTTGAGCTCGTGCTCATCCTCATCATAATTATCATTATCTTATGTATTTTGCAAGAAAATTTATATTATGGCTTGCTTATTTTCTGATACGGTCCGTTACGTTTGCATTCCTCAAACTGGGATGGTTACATCTTTGTCTCCATCGTCAAAAATATAGTAAATGGCAAAGCATAATAAGTAAGTGAACTAAAAGAAGGATTAGAATGAGATTTGATGTGACGAGGGAAAAGACAAGGCGAATTGCAAATGCAAACCATTGTTTGGATCGATGTGAAGTCACATCATGTGACAAATGACAAGATGAGATAACATTATATAGATTATGTAAATCAATTATAAGGCATTTTTGTTCAAAGAAAAATTCTGAGAACATTTGCAGAAAACGTTTGGATTTGCAAAAAATATGCTTCAATCAAACACCTCTTCGGCAATTTTTTATTTCTCAATGTTTAAATTGAGTGTGGTTACGAATTTCATTTGATTTCGAAGTTATGAATGGCACATGGCAGATGGGTAAGTATGGCGCTTTAAATGAATGATTTTGAAAACTAAATCTTATTATGAAAAAGTAATTCCCTTCGAAGTTTTGCTCCAGTTATTCTCGCACATTAATTTTGCTTTTTTCGGAGAGGTTACTAAGAGCTACGTCACGCGTGCAGTTTTCTGAAGAAAGAAAAGGAAAAGTAGGGAAACAACTGACAATGAGTGGTATAAGGGAATAAGAGAATGAATTTGGTTTCGAAAGTAAGGGTAAAACCATCAACAATGAAGGGTCAGAGTCAGACATGAAGAAGACGAGCCCGACGAAGACAAACATGACGATCATAATAAAATGGCTACAGAGAACAGGACAGGGATGATAATGACAGTCATAGTGATTTCACGCTGCAGTTTGAAAGAAAAAAAACTAAAAAATATATTCACGACAATCTACTATATTTTATTTAGAACGACAGGGAAGGGGACAAGTCATGCACTTTGTGTATCGTCAATTAAAAAACATAGTGCATCCTCGTCATAAAAAGTTGAAAAAAATGGATAATGTAAATTTACAAGGGAAGTGCTTGTGATGCAAGTAAGATTTTACATTGAATTGGGCAGTGCACTATAGTTTATTTATGACAATGTAGGCTGCGGACATTTTTAAAAGATGGATTTTTTTACGTAGAGACATTTGTTTGTCCATGGCCCGAAACAGCAAGGATTTTAAATCGGGGTCAATTTATAAAAAACTAAAAGCGGCATGTAAAAGAGCGTAAAAAGTTACGTCTAAATACCAAATTTCATTAATTTTGGTCAATATATGGATGAGTTATATCACTTTTTCTTCACAAATTTGCGATTTTTTGCAATTTTCAGTAATTTTTTCGGGCTAATTTTGACCAGAACCAAAATGTTCCTCAGCCCCTCGTCTACACTTTACAAAAAGCTGGTTTGACGGTGACCGTAATGACGTCTTATAAATAACGATATCGTCAATCCAATTTTTCACCATCACAAGTTTACTTAAGCTAAAATAGAATTTACTAATATCAATAATATTATGTTCCTGCAAGCCAGGTTTAACCAGAAGGAAGGTTTCCCTGCGTGAATGTCTACACATTTCAGTCAATGTGAAGTGCACACAATTGATGCAAAACAGAAAAACCAACTACAACAACAACAAAACCAGAGGAGTAAAATGATTGATGATCGAATTGATGTCGAGTGAGAATTTAAAAAGTGTTAAATGTTAATGCAAAAGGGATGTATAATCGTTTGTTGCTTTGAGTGCAACGTCTGTCTTTTCATATCCTTTCCTTTCTGTAAAAAATAAGTGCATGCATGAATCTAGCGCCAGTCTTAGCCCAAGTGGAGGGAAGGACGATATAAAGATAAAATTAAGATACAGAGATTCTCTAGTCACTTATATGCATTTTTTCATCTAATTCATTCCTACGCACGTGTCGTGCAGATTGCAATCAACGTTGAGTCAAATCAACGCGACTTGCAAAACATACACAAGAAATTCTTGCACACTTCTTTATAAAACTGAAAATTGCAATAGGCTATTTTCAGATTTGTGACAATGAATGACATTGAATTGTTGGCAATGACAAGTTATCAAAAATAAATATTTCACCATTTATAAAAAAAATCTCCATGCAAGTAGAAAAATCATTCATTGTTAACGTTAAAAATGGCAAGAAAAAACTTTAAACTTACGACAAGTAAACCGAAGAGAAGAATGGCTGCCAGGAGGAAATCAACAAAGTACAGCGCACATAAAGTATAAGCTGGAGCGGGAAGGATCACTGAAAAAAATCAAAGATAATAATCATATAATTAAAGGAGTATACAATATTTAAATAATTATCCGTACATGTTAAAAGAATTCAATGAGAGTGTGAACAAGTAGTAATTTAATTCGAATGTAGGAAAAGTTTGATTTTTGAAAACTAAAAGACCGTTAGACGGAAATAACGGAAAAAGTTCAATCAACTAGAGATGCATAATACATAATGGAAAAGGGAAAGTGCTACTAAAAGGCACATAGAAACGACTTAAAAAGGTATTGAATTTGAACAGAAATGGCAATTTCCCACTACTTGAGCGTTTTATCCCTTGCCACTGGGAAATAATGGAATTTATGGGATTTATGGGATATATGGGAAATAATAGGAAATATTAGACAATAAGTTGGATTTTAAAACCCCATTTAACACATTGCAGGGTACTCCATATATTTAAATTGACAATTGTTTAATGTTAGTGCAATCGTTTTTGTAGAAATATTGTTCTTTCTCATTTTAAACTGTTGATTGATTTATATTAGTAGCTGCCCAACTAGTCGACGTATTGAAATCGTAATTTGAAGAATGTCGGATGCATTTCTTTTTCATATACAGCGCTTCTCAGTTATCAACAAATTAACGGATTAATACCTGTTAGTTGAGACAAACTTAGTGATGTTAGAGAAAGAAAGTACTCCTTCAAAGTTGTTGGATTTATGTACTAGCTTTATACTAACTCATGAGAACTTGTGCATACTTGATACTTGTATGTATGTATGTATTTTAGAGGAGGACAGACAAATCATTGCCTGCCCTGCCGCAGAACCCATAAGTTGAGTTATTGCGGAGCTGCCTCTTTTCTCTTTAATACATGGATATGGGTATAGGAGAATTACTACAGTGCAACCTCGATATAATTGACGCCCTTATAGTGTTTAG
>JAHZNI010001566.1:0-21986 GCA_027744415.1 Seira ritae | reverse complement strand
CTAATTAATTATGAAGATTATGTTACCCCTACTCTACTGAAACCCTATATCACGGAAAGGTATTCCGGCGCGGAAGCAGTCTTCTTCCTTTTTTCTTACCCATGCCCATTTATCATCATATATAAATTACATGGGCTTAGAGTTTTAATTATATATCTTTACGCTTTGTGCTATAGAATTACTCCTTTGCAATATAATGGTGCTATATGAGAACGAGAACACAGTGCAGTGCCATGTCAGGCGGGCAGACACGCGGTAAGGAAATTGCGAAATTGGACTCAAGCAATCTTTTGTTGCCAACACTACATATTTTTTCATAGACTCTGCTAAGTTTGCAGAAGGTCAATGAGTCGACATCTAAAATGAGATTTATTGTATGGAATCCCCGCATTAATTTCAAAATAAACAAAACAAATGAGAACATGAATCTTCATAATGTATGTTTCCATTTAATACCTAATTAACGAAAGAGAGATAAAATGAGAGAATTTTTTCACTACTCTATCTTTTCGCAGTAGATGAAAATGATGAAATTTAGATGGGCAAACAAGCACCTCATGATACACAGTAAATAGTGTACGCATATGTATGTAAATCGCAGGATGTGTATTCTTCGCATACATATGTATTATTATGTACAGAGAACAGTGGGTCGTAAAAACGACACCAATTAGTTTCTCTCTGCCTTCTCTCGCAATTAAATAACTCATTAAAAGTATCCGAGCTAAATTAACTGTGATCAATTTAATTGGAGCCTGCTGAAATTGTAATTTACGTGTGGAATTTAGCTGGAGAAAATTGGAAAGGTAATGAAGTTGCATGTACTTTCTCCTGGAAACGCGTATAATACGTTGGCTATATCAAGTCAGTAAATTCAAAATTTACGCATTCCAGAAGCTTACTCATTTGCTAGAGAGGGCGGAAAATCTAGAATTACACGAGATTATAATCTAAAACTATCAAATTCATCCAGTTGAAGTGAAAAGAAAAGTTTACATAGCTTTGAATCCGGAGTTTTAATCCTTGTGCATTGAAGGTAACCTCTGAAGAGTCCGTTGAAGCGGTTGATATTTTTATGACTTACATGCAATATTATGATACATAGTTTATCCTTTCATTTTCAGATGTGATGTGATGATTATGATATTCTAAGAATTTTAACCTTTGCTAACTTCAAAGGACAATTTCACTTTTCATCTAACAACTTGAGACTTTATGTTCTACTAGATAGATTATCTTTGCCTGCAACTTCAAATCACCAGAAAACCAAACTGAGCTTGGAACTTTTTTCCACTTGGGATATTTTATGCTTTATGCATCATTCAATTTATAAGCATTTGTACTACAGTACGTGCAGACAAACAAATGAGGGGATTGATCCACTCCACATACCTACATACACTACCACATACTATCTCCGTTATGAAAGAGGATTTTTTCAAGGGAAAAACATGGACTTTAATCTTGGCTTACTTACACCCAAAAAGCCACTTTGTACTCGGTAGAGTGAAGCTGATAAGACTGGATGAAATACCTAGTATGGGAACTCTCTAACTCAACCACTTTCTCCAAAGTTGTCTTAAACTTTTTTTTCTAAAAAAAATACTGTGATATTATCAGGAACAAGGACACAAGAAGAAAAATAAGCATATCATCTCCCTACTATGGGAAATCGCATTCCCTAAGTATTTTTCCGCTTTCTTCCAGTGGCTCAGTTCACCACCTATTAAAATGAACCTTCTTCTCCCTGCTTTTTATCGGTCTGACGTCATTTCAATAGGCTTAACCAGGTTTTCCAGATGCCAACACTGGGAAAAGAGGTAGAAGGGGATTGTTACTCCAGAGAAAAATGGAAACGAATGAATGGGCAAAACTATAGAAAAACGAAGTTGATAAGACGCAGATATTTTAGGAAGAAGAGTTTCCTAAACTATGTAGTAAAAACTACCGACGACGAGAATAGAAGGTGAAAGCCAAAAGAAACGTAACGCTTACAATGTTCTCAGGTTGCAGTGTTTAAAAGAGCCATGCCACGCCAGGCCAGCCATGCCCCTATTCTCTTCTTTCAGGATAAAGGGTTTCTTTTCATTGATGTTTGGAGCCTTGAAGGAGAGGGAAAAAAATGCATAGGTCCCATACTTAAGGAACAGAAAAAAGACTTATGCAAAAAGAACCTTTGAGAAAAATAACAAGAATGGAGCAATACTTAATATTATGTTTTATGCATATAGCATACATGATTTATAAACTTTACTTTGGGAATACCTCCTCTTCAAGGAATAAGGACATGTATGTACCTAGAGCCTAGAGGTAAAAAAGTGAATAGATTCTTACAAACGGTATGTATGATAAGATGCCTCCCAGCTTCTGGTCTTCTTTTGTTGAATAAGAAATGAAAGATGAAAAGAGGAGAAAAAATTGGATGGAACAAAAAGCATAAAAGGAGTAGATCAAGTGTCATGTAAGCCAAAGTGGAGGATGAGGAGGGCGATGATGGGGACTATGTAATATTACATTCCATCGCAATTTTTTTCTCTTTTGACTTCAACTAACTACTTATCCTGAAAATTTGAAGGACATCACTTTTCACTTTATGCATTTTCGGAACATGTATGTATGTGTGCACACGAATACGAATAGTAGATGGACAATCAACCGCAATAAGTTTACGGATCACGTCCTCCTGACAGCAGTCTTTTCAATATTCTATCCATAAAATTCGCAATTCGCTGTATTTCAAAATAGAATTGCCATACAGTGCAGTATCGACCAGCACTCGACTTTAAATAGACCCCATTCATAACGTCAATCATTCTATTAATACGACATAAATATGTTACTGCCATAACTGTCAAATGCAGGGAGCAACTTCGCAGAACTTTTCTTTTTGAAGAAACATCACACAATTTCTTCTATTTTGAGACGAGCATGATCACGGCTTCAACGTCTGGTAAGAAGGCAGGCAGGGGCCAAGAGCGACTTTCTACTGCGGGAAGGGGATTTTTTTGCGGTCTCGGAAGAATTTATGGTATTAGGAGTACAACGTCGCCGCACCAAACCGAAACAGTAACTTAAAGAACCTGTCCTGTATCGTTATCGTTTGTGGTTTTTCCTTGGCATTATCCTTAAATGCACAGAGAGAAAGTGCATCGCATATTATGCTGTGAGTATATAGGTATATCTCTTAAATTTAGGAGCAACGTGATTTTCAACGTTATTTATGAGATCAGCATCTTCCTATTCGGCCTTCTTCAAGGACCGCAGCAGCATCGCACCGCCACGGATATATGCTTGTATACACACACCTTAGCTTGGCAAGCGGAAAATTTTTTAGTGCAATAAAATTGGAGCATGAACGAAAAAAAAATTTAGCAGTTGAGCTCTGAAAACGTGAAACATGAGCACGTACCAAGTATATCATATCAGAAGTCTCAAAACACGAGCAAATAGGCAGCTCTCCTCCTTGTTTACTGCATCATCATCATCATCATTCTCCTACTCCTTTCGCAGAATCCTTTTTTCATTCATTCATTGTACAGGTAATCATCATAAAGTTGATGATGAAGTTTATATTATAATCCTTACTTCACTCATGTTTATGAAGATGTAAAAGGAAAAGGAGTCTAGCATCAGCAGGGCAGCTTCACTACGAACGAGTCAATTTCACTTTTCCCTCTTATTCTAAAAAAATATGAGAGCCTCATTGTCCCATTCACCTTTTCAGTTCATATTGCTTTTGTGTCACTTTGCTTTCAAGAAATTTTTGCAAATTGAAATTTTTGTAATTTTGAAGAAAAAAATCTTGAGCCTGTCTTTTGAGATTAAAGAGAAAATTAGATTTATTTTACGTCACACATATTACAGTATAATGGGTTTTTCTGTAAAAGAATTTGCTCTTTTCATGAAGTCTTCAAAAGAATTTGTATGAATATGAACATGCAAAAGAGAACGTTTGTGGCATTATTTACTTGGGAGTACGTAATTTAGATATGAAAACAGGAACTATTTACGAGTGGAAAGCTATGAAGTCTTAATTTTTTCCGAGCCTACAACAAAATATAGTATACTTTGCTCTTTTCGTTTTAAGTTAGTCCTCATTTGAGAAATGCATTTTTTCTGACAAATGAGCACAGAAAGGTTCTTTTGAGGGAAAATGACAACCTCTCATTTTCTCATTCACATCAGCATCTTTTCAATAAGCAAGCTTTTTGGTAATATGAATTTGATGATGACGAGTATGATGAAAAGCTTTGGTTTTTCTTCTGACTTGTTTCGGTGGTCTAACATGATATTTTGCAGGCCCTCGTTTCATGCTCTTTGCAGTGATGATCAAATAATTACACCATGATCATTCAGTCAAAACTGAGATGAGACAAAGTAAGAGAAGGAAAAAGGATCAACATCAACGCGAAAAGTTATTTCTTTTCTGCTTTAGTCCGTGGCTTACTTGAAGGCGCGCGCTCTCCCGTAAACTTAATAAAATCCCTTTCAATTCCTCCGTTTAAGAGAACGAATCCTTTTCATAATCTCATTCATCCAACCTCATCATCTCCTTTTTCAAATGGCGTTTGGTGGAGTGTATGGTTGGTTAACTATGTCGCCTTCATTACATCTCCCTAAAGTCATGGTTCCGTGTTGCTACATATATTGCTCGGTGCATGTTTGCGTTTGCAAGAGAGCCAAGAAAGGAAAGTTAATTCAGCACTGTTTAGTTTTCTCTGTATAAGGTTACATTGAAAATTGTTGAGTTTTGCGCGTGTAGCATTTCCATTTCGAAAACCACAGAATCAGCTTCAGCTCGGAATAATAAGTCATGCTGACTTTTTATGATCCCCTCAATGCAATTACACTCCACTGAGAAGAGAAATGAAGGGCATCATGCAAATCTTACGAAATTTGGTTCATATACATAATGCACTTCTTTCTGTTTTGCACAATCAAAGCGAGTAGCGAATTTCAGAAGAGGTCTGAGTCTGAAGTGCTTTCCTCCCTTTAATAACCTTATTCCTCTGTATTGTACTTATTGTACCAAGAGCTATCCTCATCTTCACACTTTCCTTCTGTTTCACAATTACATACTCCCTTGTTTTCTTACATTACTTGCATTATTAATCTCATTCTGGGTTAATGGTGGCTTAATGACTTGCCGTAAGCTATGCCATCATCATCATTATCATCGAGATCGACTTGACTCACACAGTCAGAGTATGTACTATATACTATAAGCAATTTTGGGAGAGGAGAGACATGACTTTAGAGATTCCTCTTTTCCTTTGATCTCGTTTATTTTATTGTTTCAGGGGAGTAGAATATATTCTTCATGAGTAGCCACACAAGATGTTAACATCAACTCCAAACAAATATTACTTCCTTATCCTATGCTCTTGTATTTTGAAAGTCAAAGGCAAAAGGGACTAGTGCATAAACAATTATCATTATTACTCCTTTCTTCTCTTCTCATCTTTTTATTTTTTAGTCTTTCATTTGGGAATTGGATGAGCGAGTGCACAAAGGCAGATGAATTTCCTGAGAAAAGCTTACATCAAACGTAATCCTCTCATAAAGGTCATTTGGATTTTTTACTACTCTCATTTTCATGACACGGAGCTGAGTCGGTCAAGTTAGCAGACTCGCTTTTTGGATTCATGCATAATGCATTGTATTGTTCAAAGTCTGCATAAACATTTTCAATATGCAATTCCTTTCCTGTCTTTTCCTATGGGCTTGGAAGAAACAAAGGAGTAACTTGGTGAAGAGTTCCCCTTAAAAACTTTGAATTGATACACCCATATAGCACTGCTAGTGATGTGATGCTTTATATTAAGATGATCTGGCGCGTAAAAATGCGTCGGCTTCCTTTCAAAACGTTAAGATTAAGTCAGGAGCCATGAAGAATTTCATTGAAGAAAGGGTCGTTTAAAGAGATGTAACATAAAACTGGCGTCATCCTTTATTTTGCACACACATGCCGATGCCATGCCAAGCAATATCGTTAAAAATATCCTCCCTCGTAGAGCCAGAGCTGATGAACTCGGAACTTGTGTACACTATCTAAAATGGACCACGAGCCATGCCATGAGCCATGTGCAAGATATGACCCTTTCTCTTTGTCTCGTCGATTTGATTAGAAAAACCGTGTTTGATCCATGTGTTGTTGCAGTCTTAACTTCGGTAATCAGCGTTTCGTGGATTGTATTATAGGACTAAAGTTGGCAAAGAGCCATATGAGTATAGCGTCATCAACCGATGTTTTGTTTTGTTTTGTCTGCTCCTACCGAATGATCAAATAGAAATACATTTATTTGGGGAAAAAACTAAAGCTTCTTATTGCATTTGGAAAATAAGATATTTGCGTTCCATGTAAAAAGTACAAAACAAAGCAAAAAAGAACAAGACGATCGATCTATAATTGAAGTTAGATGAGGCATTCATCAATATCAAACATCCCACCCAGATAGTTTCGCTAGTTTCTTGAAAAACAGACTGGGATCGCAAACGAGAAACAAATTGAATGGCATCTGCCAAAACTACACCGGGAATTTTTTTAAGACGGGGAAAGGTAATAACAACACGTATTGCAAATGCTTTCGTATCGCATCAGACAACAGCATTTTTGACTGACAACGTTCCAGAAAAAATCTACGCTAAAACAGCATAAGACATGCCCGAACTGAATGTTTCGAAATGCAACACGCTGATATACTCATATTATTATGTAGGTTTCACGAACAGTTGTACAGCATTCGGAAAGTACGATTCAATCGCGGCAACACATATTATGATTAAGTGCCTTTTTTACTGTTGCAACGTATTATGCATATCTTCTCAATATTGGTGCGATGTCTGTGTCTGGCTGGAATCTTGCACATCCCGACGTTTCTACATTATTGTAATTCTCTTAAAAATGAAAAAAGGAGAGTCTCACAAAGGTGTGCAAAATGTCTTCATGGCTTGAAATTCTTCCCTCCACTTCACAAACCCAGACTTGGAAACAAAAATTGCGTAAAGTGAAGCAGGATTACGAGAAAGTCTAGCGTGACACCTGTGCACAAAGAAAGCCTCCTACGCTCCTCTCCAGTATTGCAAGTTTGGGTCTCCGGAAATAACAGACCTACATAGATTTGATCAAGAGTGACGTTATGAGATCGTCTCCAGTCGAATACAATTTGTGAAATCAGACACATTGCTAAAAGCTTTGGGCTTGGATATATGCAGGGAATGTAAACTCATCCCTAAAAACCTCCCAGACGATCAGAGAATGGATAAAACTTTCTCTGTTCTTGGAGATAAAAGCAAATTACTTTCTAATTCGTTGATCACTTTGAACATTTTAATGGCGGTTCGAAAATTAAGGATTTGCATCGATCTCAATTTCGTTTGTTATAATTTGTTCACACATGCCTTAATGCATGTAATAAAATGTACTTGAATCGAAAAAAAAGGTCAAAGAACAAACTCAAGGACACAAAATCGTCATTGACGCCACTTCCATTACCAGAACTTTCTCATTTCAGAAATGTAAATTTTTCGGTGCAATTTTCCCGACAAAGTCCTAATGTTTATATGCTTATGCATACATAGATGATTTCTAATTTTCCCCATCTTATATCAATTTTTTATGCCTGAATATCTGGACTAAACTAAGGAGTAATTTAATAAGAAGGAGGGACGGAATACAGATCTTTCTAACAAACTGAAGTCTCTGCAGTAATAACAACTCTCTCAACTCAATCGTATGATGCGTTACGGGAAAGGAAAAGAAGCCTTTTCCCAATTTCCCAGAAGTTGATATAGTAGCTGATAAGCATACGAGTGAAGAGAAAAAAAATTGCGTCATATGCATGCCTCCATCTTCTGCAACTCTGGAGAGGGAATGTGAAAAATACTAGGCTTTCCAAAGCTAAAGTTATTAGACATGCATATATTTATGTATGTATCTGAGTGAGCAAATAGTACATCAGACGAGGAGAAAAGAGAGGAAAAAATATTCTCTTGAGAGTATACATGTCTGAAAACCCAGTTTACTAGAGAAACATGGCACCAAAACCATGTAATATTTCAGGATATTCCCTATTCCGTCTCTTATGATTCAAAAAAATACGATAACCAGAAAAAATACATTACGAAAGTTGAATAATATAAGATCTACATTTTGCTATGTAGTAGGTAGGTATAATCAACCAAGTGCTAACTTCAATTTCGAACATTTTCTTCTTTTCTTGAGAACTAAAAAGAAATGGAAACGAAATGAAGGAATGTTAACATTTTTTCCAGAAATTGCATTTCTCCAGGCTTTCCTTCATAATCGTTCGAGTGGGAAATAGACTAGAACAAGCAAAATTATTCATTTTTTCGACATCCCAGGAAAAAAATACGAGCTATTCTAACGCTCTTGAGAGATACCACTAGTACCACAGAGCTACTTTAATGCATGAGTAACAGAATACATTTTTTCTATTTTCGTTGAAATAATAGATTTTTTCGCAGTATTCAAGTAACTCCAGGCAGAAGGAATTGGATGACTGAGCAAAGGGAAGGAAGGAGATGAATTGCGTTCTCGAATGTTTTAGCAATTGTGGAGTGTAGAGAAACGGTATTAGGTATTTCGTGCTGTTTCTTTTTGTACCGACTCATCATCAAGTCATCGATTAACTTAAGTAGATGTTGAAGATGTGTACATGAAAGATGCCCGCGTTCCGAGAATCCATTTGAATTAATAACAAGAATTGCTTTATTTCCAGTAACTTAGCTCGTTATTGCCAAAGAAGGATCGGGCAAAAGAGGGAGAGTGAATTTCGAGTTGTTAAATCGACATTTCGAGTTCCTCTCTGCACTTGCTTTATGTTCGCGCCAGGAGAAAGCTCAAGGAAAAAAGTACCAAACTATCTGCAAAAACGACTATTGTATTACTTTCTATAATCCCGGGTTTTGCAATCTTTGATCAACGTTTTGAAATATCGAAGTCAAGTAAAGTCACCAATATGCATTCTTTTAGCGATAAAAATACTCTGATGGCCTTTTCATTGTGTAAGACTAATGTTTAAGGGTAAGGGCTCTTGCCAGAAAGGACAACTCGATCGAAACTACAGAAGACAGTTAAAAAGTCTCAGTTAAAGATCACTTATATTGCTTTAGAGGAGCAATCTATACGTCTGGATCAATTAAGTCAACCACCCATTCCAGCAGTATAGGCAGTGAAAACTTGTTTCATGCTATATTAAGTAGTTATCTATCTTTCGTAGGCTTTATTCTTCGGTGTCGGCTGTAACACATTTGCCTCTCACAAATAGTCCACGCCGAGTTTCATTCAACAGCATAGGAAAAGTGATTATAATATTGAGGAAAACATTATATGCGATGGTTAAGTAAGTACTGTGTTGGGCAAGTTCTTCCAACTTGTTATCTTGAATTATTTGCTAACTCATTTAAATTAATTTACACAGATTTCCACAAACTAAAAAACTTGTTTTGCTAATCCTTGCATCGTATTTCATTTTCTAGTTGGTTTTAAGTCATTCTTATCAGTAGAAAGCCCGGTAATCACATCATCGTCGATGTAAGATATCTGAAATTGGAAAAAATGGTATGTACGTCATCCGTCAGTATAGAATGTATGTACCTATGTAGTAGATACAATTTACATGTGCAACGTGTAATCTTGTATGGAGAATGTACAACTTTCGGCTATTTAAAAAACTTCATTTACGAGAAGTACCAGGAATATCTGCAAATCTTATTATATTGCAGAACGAGAAAGAAAATTCAAGCGCATCCAACAATTTCCCAAAGCACATCAAGACATCAATAAATGGCGAACCGACAACAACTTTCATTCTAATGCGATATTCATTCATTCTCAACTTTTCTGGAGAGAATTGAATTACACACTTTGCCACTTTCCCTGAAAGAACCAATTGAATCAACTGGGAAATCCAGAAGTCAGCGTGAAGGATATTTTTGTTATCACTCTATCAGCCGCTCTCTTTCGTGATTACGTGTTTTCTCTTCCAGAAAATGCAGAAAAAATGACCAGTTTCTGAGTTCCTCCCGCCGCCTGACTCTCCCAAAAAAATGGATGAAGTAGTGTTGTCTTGTGTAGTGCTGGCATTTTTGAATTGAGAGAGAAGGATGATGGTAGAGTTACGATAATTCATCTGAACGTTCCTGAGAAAAAATGGACGGATGGTTAAGTTTCCTCCAGTTTACAACGCTTCATCCATTTGCTCCATCGTCCTTCAATTTTGACTCGGTCTATTTTTCTTCCAAAACTTATAAAAGGATTTTGTTATCATTTCTTACATCACTTATATGATGTTTTTCTCCAGAACAGGAAAAAATAATATGGCATTGTTGTTGAGGGGGAGAGAACAAGGATGATGGAAAAAATAATTCGGCAAAGTTCAAGAGAATAAGTGTGTTGTTGATCCATACAGAAAAAGTACTTTCCCTTTTATATGCTTTTTATGCTCCCATTGTGGTTACACATCCAAAGATACGCAGGTTCTCCTTGCACATTGTACACTTGACACGTTTATAACCCAAGTCTTTTCACACCATTACATTAGGAAAAAAAGTTATTTCATTTCATTTAAGATACGGTTCATCTTGCCAGTTGCCAGCTGGCAGAAAATCCGTTCTGCCAGTGCCGGTATAGGGTATACACACGTATTTAGTCGAAGTAAAAGGAAAAACGAAAAGATTATTTTTTGACTTGTCTTGAATAGAGCATATCATGTTACACGAGGAATCTTGAGTTACAGATGGAAGACCTGATTTAAAAAGAAGTTACTGAAACAAAAAAACGGTGAAAGTGGTTAAACTTTCTTCCCGTTCCTAAAGAGAATCGTTTTCCATCATGAAAGCGAGTACTTTTTTCGTCTAAAAAGGTTTCCAAAAAATAGGGATTATGCAACAGAAAAGCGTATAATATTATGTCGAGCCTTTGCGGTACCTAAATTAGAATTTTCTTGAAGTCAGAGTCAGACCCTGACTACGAGATGTAGGTACGCGTAGGAGACAGGCGAGCGGAGCGGAGCTACAGAGAAGACACTTGTTTTGATGTAAGATTTATAAATAAAAAAGAGAAAATTCTGAAATGTTGCATTTTGTATGATAAAAGAAGTTAATGGTAGCGGCACAGGGTGAATCCGTTATATATGTTGCGAAAATATAGTGCAAAAAAGTAAGAAGGTGTAAGAAAGCACATTATAATAGTCGATCGCCTTATGACGATGACAGCCTACTCCTTATTCTTCTGTTTATTATGTAGATTTTTTTCCAAAGCGGGAGAAACGAGAACATTTTTATGATAATTTATGACAAGATCTTCACCTCCTCTATTCTTTTGCAGAATCCGCAAGCTGCTCAAACCAGAGGAGGAGTGCAGAATGAGAACACCAAATATTTTCTAAACATGGGTACACACACATGATACACGAGTTATTATAATAAAGTCCATAAAAAGAAAGTTAGTTCATTGTAATTTTCTGCGAATGATGAAGAACCTGCTAGAGTTTGCTTTCGGCAACTCTAGGCAATTTACTGTGGATATGTATATAAATATTCACGAAACATAAGGATGAAACTAAAATGATGGAGCTTTAGTCATAGCATCCCACTTCCGCTTGGGCAACAACAACGCGAGCGACGGCAACACATTTCCATACTACTTTTTTTGTCTTTCCATAAGAGAAATTCATTCATTTATTGTGTTTGTTTTCTAGTGTTTTTTCTGCGCTACAAATAATTTGTTACTTGACACTCTGACGCGTCCATAAATGAGTGTTAACAAATAGCGAGAGTAAAACGATTTTTCATCTCTCTCAACACTTGACACACGATATCAGAATTGTCATTCCAATCACACCAACAAAAAATATCACGTAATAATAATGAGATGAAGTCGTAGATGACAAAGCTGCTAGTGTAGAATTAATAGACTTGGAATACCTTAAGCTCCTATAAAGGACAGCTAGATAAGTAGAGCAAGCAAACTCAATTCGTTTGGGAAAACAAACTCATCTTGGTCCTGGAGAGAGATAAAAAACTAGCGAGTGTCCATATGTCATCCGACGTATCATGGGAAATATTAACTTTACTTTCGTTCAGCCTCCATCCATCCTATCCCCACTCCTGTCCGACATTGATCATGATCAATATTGTTTTCTTGCAAATGAAATAGGCTTTGTGAGCTTTTGTTGCTATATATTAGTTTTTATTGGTCACACATTTCGCAGAGGATCTTTTTTTTGTTTGAGCGAGCACTCATACATACATTTTTTCGTGTGTCATGCCGAAAAGTTGCTACAATGCATTCAGCGAGGATTTATTTGCATTGCGAGAGAAAAAAAAACAGTAGGACATATTCATTGGAATGAGTGTACAGGGGAGTCTAACGTGACAAGTAACAAATTTCACTTGATGTAAAAACTGTCATAAAATGGAATATTGAATGAATCATAAATCTATATATAGCTCTACTTGATCCATTATATGATAAAAGGTAATTTTTATAGGGCACTTGCATGACTTACTACATTCGTCGAGTCGATCTTACTTTTTGCACGGTTGGAGTCAAGCAGTCAATAGTTCTATTTTTTAGTGGACCAGGCATGCATGTACAAAGTACAAACAGCAGCAGCAGCAAAGCGAAATGAGAATGGGAATGAATGAATGAAAAATGGCAGTCATTTCGGCGGTGGATAGAATAGAACGAGACCTGGGAGAATTGAATTCGATTGTGGCACCTTATACGTCCGTGTTTGCGTTACAAGGCATAAAAAAGGCAAATAAAAGATGATAAGTGAGTAGACTGATATAGCATGCTGATAGTGTAGTGTAGTATAAGGCAATAAATGATAGAGAAGGGAAATGGATTGCTTTGCTGCACATGCAAACTAGGTAGTAGGTATACACATCTTTTTTTTATTTGCATGATTGCCGATTGCATTTTTTCGCTAAGAGAAATATTACAAGAAGAAAACCTATACCATTAACCATACAGATTGCATTTATGATGATGACTGCCATTGCTTGGATAGTCAAAGAAAGAGTAAAAATTGGATTAAATTGGTGCTCCCACAACTGGATGCTTCGTAATTTGTGCGCAAAAAGTGCAACCGCACCAACATGCTATAATCATAATCTGCAGAATCTGAAATCTGGCCGAATTTTTTTCTTTGAAGTAAATTAACAGAGTGCAATGACAGAGGGAACAGAATGGACTACTTAAAGAGCTATAAATAGCAACGCTGGAAAATCCACCGGCAGGGAAATGTACTAACCTCTTTTGATGAATTTAAAAAGCCATTGCTTGATTTCATACCTCCAACAATTCCACAAAGTAGTGTTTAAATACCTAATTTAGATAAGAGATTTATTGCGGTTCGTATCGCGAACGATAGCGTTTAAACAAAGTCCCTTTTTATCTTCTTGGCGGATTGAATCTCGCCAAACAATGCCAGAAGAGTTCATTTACTTGCTTAACTTGGTTGTGGGAAATGCAAAAATATGTAAATAACACAAAGCTCCGCTGCTGTCTATTATGCCTAAGCAAAGAATTTCGAAAATTGAAATTTTCCGAATCAAGGCAAGATAGCAAGTGTATATCCTGAAATGTTCAATAATTCAATCCGAGAGAACGACGAGCAAGCATGAACTTTCACTAAATATGTGGCGAATTCGCATAGATTTTTCGCACCATTATTATTAAATATTTTCACAGAGCTTAAAAAGAATTTCATCATTTTGCTTAAGTACATAGCTGAGTAAGTGTGGATCTCTGAGAGCGAACTCTGAATGCTGCTGTATGGATGTGATGAATTTCATAAAGTGACAAATCATTCATGACGACAACCGTCCATGACTAAGCAGCATTGTAGAAGGATGATGACATCCGCCTTGTCACGAGAATAAAGTTCTTTTCCTCAAAAGACAATAAGCCACTTCCCTTATGCGCATCATAAGCAGATTGAAGAATTTCTGATGGAATTTTAATTTCCAAAAGAGCAAAAGTTCCAAGAACCGCTAGAAGAATGTAAGAATGACAAAAAAGGACGACTTCGAGTTAGTTGGAAAGTTTTGCAAGCCTCTTATTTTAGTAGTTTCTCAGGGGAAACAAGTGGAAACAAATTCATAAAGTATATTTATGTTGTTGCCGACGCTCCACTCAAAATTCCTTGTCATCCGTTCACTCGCACAACCATTTTTTGTTGACTTTTCGTCAATAAAATCGACTTTTCTTCTTCCTGTTAAAAAACTATGATTCAGTATTCCAGGATGGGACCACACAGTACTCCATCTCCATCGAAATGTGACTTCCGAAGGATCTGATGCACAAAAAATGCTACAACCAACCAACGACAGTGATTGCAAAAGAAGCGTGAGATTTTTGCAAGCCTGTCTGTGATGCATCAATAATCGACAGTAGGGTAGATAGTGATGTGTCGATCATATCACAATATGTATAGGTATTGTAAAAACTCCTGGCACAGACAAAGTTTGCATGGCTCCTTGACATTTATTGAATAAATAAATACCCTTACCCGTGCACATAATGCTCGTCAAACATAATCATCCTTTATTGATAAAACAAAATATGGGGCTTCATGAACACGAAGGAATGCAGATGACAAACTTTCCAATCACATCAAGAAACAATATTATGACTATGACAAACTTCGAGTAATGTCATTGACAAAGTTACAAAAACACGACAATGTTCCTTTTGTATTGAACTGAACATCATGTCACGCATGCCGCGAGAGCAGAGTTCCGCTCGTATACAGAAACTTTGCTTCTACTTCAATTAGCTGACATTCACGCTAAACTGATTGCAAAAAATAATTTCTCAGTAGATAATTCAATGTTCCATCCAAACTCCTACACAATTTAATCCAATCTGGCCAGCCAGCTAGAATACGTACGTATTTATCTAACGCAAGCATAATCAATTTATGCCTTTTTATTCGTTCTCTCCACGCATGGCGTTGGGCATTCATGTACAATACTACGTCAGTCAGTCAACATTTGCATACCTAGGAGCCAGGAGCTACACAGGTAAATATTTGAAATGAAAATGGGAGAAAAAAGGAGCAGGTAGGTGGAAACGACAAACATCATTCAAAATTCTCGGATGTTGTTTGCATAATACAATTTGATTTGATTGTTCATGATTACGTTTCTGCCTACCTGTTTTCATTTTTTATGAAGGACGGAATAACCATATACCATATGACTTTCAAATGACCTGATTTCTAATTTTTAAAAAATATCTACTGTCAATTTTACCTAAAAATATATTTTTTTAAATAAAGCCTCGAAACCAGTTGGAGTCGAGCGATGGTAATTGCACTAATTAAGTAATTTGTATAGATTCTAAATAGTAATTAATACCCGTAATAACACCAACAACTGCTGGCACTGGCAGGCACTATTTGTGCACATTAGTGTCTTCAAAATAAATAATAATATTTGTCATTTAGAATGCAAAATTAGTTCTTGTCTATCATAAAACCTCATGCATTATGCATTGTTTCTTTAAAAAAAAAGTTTTATTAAGAAAATTGCATTACTGCTTCTGATGTTATTACTAATTATTATAGCGTGGCATAATAAAAAATAATATGCGTCTGTCTAAACTGCATCATTTGTTATTTTCTCCTTCCTCTAATTACGCATAAATTAAACAGACACTAGAGTGGAATGCATGAACAAATAATGTGTGCCATTAGCCACCCAAATTATTTTTATTGCTTAATGAGTTCACGTTTGCATTCAAGCCAAGCGATGATGATGATACCCAGTGATGTATGTATGTAGTCAGTGAACTGGCTCAGGTGAAGATGATGAATTTGCATCACGTCGAATCCCATCATCGTAGACACGTATCACTATCACTGCAGCGAATCATGAAGACGATGGAAGAATCAGGAAATAGTAAATAATCCAATGAAGAGAATCGCATCAACCCATCACAATGCACAATAAACTATGGAGCGGGGGAATTCTATTTTGACTGTAGTTATTATCATATCACTTTAATAAAATTATCTACCTACAACGCAACGCAATGAAAAACGAAGGTGGAATCGCAATTGGCAAGCAAGCATGTGTGTGCATATGAAAAATCTAATTTACTAATGCTAACTACGTCTGACTTCAGAATAGAATGAGTCAGCCAACATTCATCTTTTTTAACAACAGCAAATCACACAAAAATTCAATAGGCATGAAAATGTTTTTGAATCTCTTTTATGTGTTCTGTACTCGTCAGAACATTATTAACATTATTCTACCTATACGTGATTCCCAGTGACCTTTTCCTACTAAACTACACGCCATGTAATTATCATCATCATGATCATCATAGGCAGTATTTTAAATTTAATACGTAATGCATTACCTTAATTCTATAAAAAAAATAATTTGTACAGATGGTGCATACGGTAGTGGTAAAAATCAACCTTCATATAAGCCGGTTAGGCATCTAGGATACTGTAGTTTAGATGCAGATTGCAGATGAGTGTCTGGCAACTCAAAAAATCAAACCACACGTTTTTTCGCCCTCACGAATAAAATACCTAAGCCTAATGTGTAAGTGCATGCACACGAAGCTATACATATATTTTTTTACGCTAATCTAAATCGGAGCAGTGCAATAAAATTACAGAAGGAATAATCCAAAAGCCAACTAACCACATTTTCATTAGATCAGAGATCTTTTTACTTTTTATTTGGCGTTACGAACAAAGAATAAAAAAAGCGCAACAATAATTTTATTTTCGTAGCAAGTAACCCAATTCAAAATGAAATATGAAAAGTGAACTCACGCTTTTATGATCTTTCAAAGTACTTACAACGTGTTCTCGTTGAGAATGACAAGATGGAAATTTAAAGTGTACAAGTCAAAATTAACTCCTGCCGGTACCATACATTTTGAAAATTGAATGTACTTTGGCAAATGAGCATATATTTCTGATTCTGATGTGTTTTACCCTGAAAATATGATGTTATGATCATCGTTCGCAAAATAACCCCGATTTGGAAGAGGTGCGTAAATACAAAACGCTGATAAACAAAAGGAGATAAAGTAAGGAATTTAAAGCGATTTTATACGGACTCATTTGTATTTACTCATTTTTATCATCATCATATCATCCAATAATAATTCATTTCTGCATTGAAAGCATTTCCATCAAAGCAAATAACCTTTCTGTTATCTTCATGTGTATCTACCAGGAATGCGATGTCAATAAATTTTGATTCTTTACGTTCACCTGTGAGAATTGTATGCACGGTGCTTTGCCACCATTCTATTCTATAGCGTCAAAGAATACATGAGCAAGCATTCTTCTTAGCATGACAATAAAGCTCTCATTCAGTGTGCTGAATTCCTTTTCGTGAACGTCAACTTCATAGATTCGCATTACTTCCGCTTCGTTCAGCCCTTGCTATTATACTTCTGATGAAATAAAATATATTATGTATCAACAAAAAAAATGTGATGAATAAAAGGACAAAATGCGGTTCATTATGCTAATCCAGTCGTCTTGCAATTAAGAAGGAACGTCTGTGCTCATGGAACATAAATCTTGTAATTTATCCGCAGGCATCTGAAGCGGTAAAATTTAGGCATCTCCTGATCGCCTTACCACTTCTCCAACCATCGGTATTGATCTGTGCTGATGATGACATTTTCTTGTGAAGAGCTTCCGTATGAAAAGTTCGCGTTTCTACGAGTTTCTCACTGGCTGAGAGTCTTCATTATGTGCGAAAAAATCTTTTCCGATGATATGATGACAAAGAAATTGATGAAATATCTTTCAGCTGAAACCAAAGCTTGTATCATGCTAAGACGAACGCAATCTTGAGATATCAATGAGATCTTGAGTCGACCAAAAAAATTCCACAAACTTTTTTTCTGTTGAAGAAAAAGGAAAACAGGTTGTTTGGTATTTGCTCGACTCGATTCTCTGAGTTGGGATGAAAGAAACGAAAAGGAAAGGGTATTAACAGGTACAAAAATTTTTGTGCTTCATTTCCCGATCCCAGAGAGCAAAACTTCATTTTGCCATTGAAACGTTGCTCAATGAAAAGAAGGAGTTAGTAAATACATAGGTAGTACCTGCAATACACTTCTAGTCCTATTTTGAATTCTTAACTTTAAAAGTAGTGTACCTAATACTTAGGTATGTGCACCTACAAGAAGAAACCGTGCGTATTTGGTTTTCATAGTTCATTCAACAAACAATAAAGTTGGACAAAAAAGGTTCAAAAAACGTGAACGTTCTTATTTCTGAGAAACTGAAAAAAGGAATGGAACTCTTGAGCAGTTTTTCCTTTGGATAAATAAAAAAGCCATGTAAACCTTCTTGTAAAAATAAACTTTTGCGAATGAACGTACCGGGAAAAAGTATTTTCGATAACTAGAAAATGCACTCTCCTTAATTCCAATTTTCCCCTGCAATGCACATCTCGACCATCACCATCACATGCATCACCGTCATTTTTAAGGGACAGTACAATTGCTTAAATGAAAGTGGTAAGCGATGGTGGGATTTATGAATTTTACTGATTGCACCGAGCGTATTTGAAAAAAAATATTTTATTCTTCTGTTGAACCTAAGAACCCTAACCAGCCGAACCACAATACTGCCTTCAGGTATGAAGATGAAGGAATAGTTTTTTGGAAAAATACCTGTTTTCTACTCTTTCTACCATGCATTTTCATCAACCTAACATATTCGATAACAATCTATAGATTGAATAGCTATGGCTATGACTAAAGTTGCTGAAGAAGAATAGTAAAAAAATATATTTGAATGTACTTACGTCACTCCTCCAACCCTCCGTGCCTGGACTGGATTTAAAGTGCAATAGCTCCGTATTTTTTACTTTCGAAACAAGCAATGCTACACACTCGGACTCGATGGCTGTGTGAGGAAAAGGATTGTTGTTCTTGAAAGGCTGGCTATAGCACTACCAACACTCACAGTAACAATAACAATACAATGCTTTTGAAGAAGAGATGATTACGATTAAGAGGACGATATCTAGTCCCAGCAACAATCCGTTAAGTTACAATACATTAGATTACAGCAACAAAAAACTTTTTTTTGGAATGGAGCTAGACAGAGCCAGCCCAGCATACTAAGGTAACTTGCTAGAGCTGCGGGGTTCAGATTCTTTTTAAGAGGTTTTTTCCTACCTGTTAAGATATTGTAAGAGCTGTAAAGTATTGCGTGTTTTTGTTTGGTTTTTTGCTGCAAAAAGCTAGGCTAGTTACCTACTCCTCAAAGAATTTTTTTCTCACTTCCAGTTAACTTCCATACAATGAATAGAAGAGCGAATTGCATGAAAATTTTGTACTACACTTTCTTCACAGTCCACGTTCAACCACCATTTCAGGTTCCTTACTACTACAATACACCGGATTTATGTTTTAAAAGATTGAATTAAAGTTTGAATTGGATTTTATCAGGGTGGAATGCGAGACAAACGGGAGAGCGAAAAATACTTTCTATGCCGCCCGCTTTTGTTAGTACATTTTTTCTTCAAAGTTTACTTTTGCTTTTTTTTACACTACCTAGTACCTAGAGCTTCTTCTGCACAAGGAGGTACTTCATACGTACTGAAAATCCATTCAAGGAAGGAGAGATATAATAATAATGTGCTACTTTCTTACTTTTTTGTTACCCTCGGAGTCCAAACAAAAAGAGAATTTCTTTCATCAAATTTAACTTCACAGTTTCACTATAATAAACAGAGGAGAAAAATTTATTACTTCATTTATGCGCTAGTACGCACATACCTGAATTAAAAGTTCTGGCGAGTAGGAGTAGGTGGACAATAATAGGATGATGATGGCATGTGTACATACGCAAGAAATTGCACAATCCAGAGGAGTGGATGATCAAAAAAGTTTCTCTATCTCTCTTCAGCTCTCCATGTGATTCAGGATTACAATGGACATGAAGTACATAAAAGAAAACAATTTTTGTTGTTTACTGTCATACTACATTACTTAATTCTGAGATAACAAGAACGCATGACCACTGTGGGACATGGCTTTGTTCTGGTTTAAGTCCAAAATAGTTAGCGAAAGTGGGTAGATTATTATTACATTCTCGTGTAGGTTTTTTATTTAAAAAAAACTTTGAACAATACGTAAGTAAGTCAATTATTTTTTTTCCAGAAGTAATGTTTCCGTTGCTCTACAAGGAACGAAACTTTTCTGGAAAAGTATTATAGACGCATATGAAGAGCTATAGCATGACTATACCCAAGTAGGTACATAGTTGTAGTCTTATTGCTTGTGAATGTGAAGCATGAACAAAGTGAATCATGCATGCATGTATTGTTTGTTGCGCATTCAACTCGGGAATTTTCTATTTTATCCAGCCAGAGAATCTTTTTTTTCCGGCTATAATAAGTATTCAGAGTGTGTAGTGTTCACACGATATGAAAACAAACCCAACAACACAGACCCAAAAAAAATTCCAAACTAAAGTTCTAAAGTTTAAGGTTATTTTATTTAGACTGTATCTCTATGCTAAATAAAAAAAATTTCAATGTCAAGCAGACCTTGTGTTCTTCCACCGACGTTGTTGGTTGTATTGTAATCGTATTTTTGTGCTAGTTTTAGTTTTTCAGACAAAACTGCACTTCCTCTTTTTTATGCTTGCTTTATTTCAGATTAATTGTATGGGTTTCACACATAAAAACTTGTAACTTTGATAGTGCTTTATGCTTATTATTATTTTCACATTTCGAGAAAAAAATATCTCGAGCAGTTTTTGGTCGGTTCTGGTTGGGTGACACTCACAAAGATTGATTGCTAAATGAATTCGTTCTCACTACACAACAACACACAAAAAACGGAGTCTAACTCTTCTCTGCAGAAAAAGTTAGTCGTGATTAGGCTGATGATGACGACGATGACTGTGCTGCTTGCTGCTGCTGATGCAATGCAGGAAACTTTAACTTGAATTGGATGAGCTAATAAAAGTTTAATGATTTCATGAATGCGTTATTTTGCAAATTGTGCCGGTAAATATTTTCAGCAAAGCAAAAATGTCTGCATATACTTACTTCAATAGTTCTTACTTTCTTAAGGTATGAATAATAATAACACTGCGTCTGGATAGGATAAGATAGAATTTCCGTCTATAAGAAAATTTTTCCTCACTTTAGGCTGACAATCAAACACAACGAAACAATGGAATAGGTGAGGAATGTATGTAGGTACATATGTATATCAGTTATGGCATGTGAAATGCAAAAGTAATGAAGGGGAGGAAGATATTAGAGAGAGGTGTACGGTGCAAGAGGAGAGCACAGGTAAACTGGTAAACAGACAACAATCCAATCCACGTTTATTTTAATAAAATACCTACTCGTTTTATGTAGGCTCTGGCTGTGTTTTCACTTGCCCTGGTCTGGTCTGCTCTTCTATTTCGCTCCGTTTGAGAAACGTTCACTTTCAACGCTCTCAAATTTAATAACTATTGTTATGTACAGGGTACAGCACAGGGGAAACCGTCTTAATAGTTTACAAACTTTTTTTGTAAATGGAGTTTAGAGTTTAGCATAAAGTTTATCTGAAACAATATCTTCGCAAGTCAGTTTTGTACTTGTGCCAGCTTAAAAAAAACGAAATGTTTTTTGGGAAGGTAAAAATGGAATGCACGAAAGAGAGAGAGAGGGAGACTGGAACACGAGTATGTAATATCAGTACTTGCACGCAACTGATTATAATAAAATGCAGCAACAACAATAAATACATACGTATTATGAAGACAGGTGACTAAAGGTAGGTAGGTATTAGGTATCGTTTCGTTAATTTTTCCGTCCGGGCTATAGTGGTTTGTATCCCTTATCTTTGTTGCAGGGGGAAATCTCTCTTCTTTCAAAACAGACAGTTGCCAAGAGCTTTGGCCGTGAATGACCAAGAAGACCAAACCGTGTATGTAAGTATGTTTCACTGT
>JAHZNI010001564.1:0-18575 GCA_027744415.1 Seira ritae | reverse complement strand
TCAATGTTGAGGAGAGCCCGCAATTTGGACACAGCCCGCATTTTCGTAAATCTTCGGAATTGGCAGCGAGAACGAGAACCGATAATATGCAAACAGAAGTCTAGAATCTTGACAAAACTAAAGTAACTTGTAATGAAAAGCCAACTTTCAAATCGAGAGCAACTTTGCGTAATTACTTGACAACGTTTTCCAACCAAATGAACCTTTCATCGAAATCAGTACAGATATTTATGAACAAGCTAGGGAAATCATGTCAGTTCAATCCCGAGCAAGATATTAAGTACGTTTTTATCAGCGATAAGACTTCATGAATGGTTATTTAATGGGCAATGGGCTCTCTGTGCTCTAGTAATGTAATCCTCACTTTTTAAGAATTTACTTTGCATGAAGAGAGACAGGAAGATTTTTTTATTCCTGATACTGATATTCATGATAATATTCATACAAAACTAATGATCATTTCCAAGCGCGTCAAGTTTGACACCTCACATGAGTATGCAACTGCATTATACCACCAACTTAAATGGAAAACAACTTTGAGGGTCGAACCTTGAAGGAACACTTTGTTGAGTTCTTTTACAATTTAAAAATAACGCTGGAAAAGGACCTGAATTTCTATCGTTTTCATGTGTTTTGTATTTCATATATGCACCTCATTATGGACTTTGGCTTCTTTTCTTAGTCATTTAAAAACTACCTAGTTGACAAAGGAAAGAGGATATTATGTATTTTTAATGCGTTTTGTCAAAGATAAAGAACTAAAGGCAAACTTTCATGCTGAATGCTATGAGATATTATGCTTTTTAATCTTAAAACGAAAACAAGAAACCCATCCTGAAGTACCTAAACAATGATTACGACAAAAGGAGCTAAGTTTCAGCGAGAAAAAATGCAGCTTCTTTCGCATTGTTTCTCATTCGCTTGGATATTCCATTGTCTTTAGCAACAAAAATGTTCGAAGTCGAATATAATTTGGTTCAACCCTTTTTGACAAATGAGTGTTGATCGAAACAAAAGGTTTAACCAAGCATGAGTGGAAATAGATACGATGGCTTACGACTTAATATGAAGTGTCTTATGGGCAATGGAAAAGTTTTTTTTATGAAGATTAAGTAATCTTTTTGGTTTCGGTTGTTTCACGAATTTATCCCGTGACATTTTATATTGTTCCCAGAAAATGATGAATGAACAACCACTCGCTTAATCATAGAGATTTTGAATGGAGAGTGTAATTTTCAAGCGAACTTAAGCAAGCGCTATTAATAATAGCGGATGGATGAAGTTTCACGTACAAATTCAAACATAATTTGCATTACTAACCGCATGCATTTTAATTGGGATTGGGACCACGCTGGTTTGTAACATGTAAAAATGTAAATATGCAAACAACTGTAAGTTTTAAAAATGCTGGATGGTAAGGGTAAGAAATGCTAGTAAAATTTAGCACGCTTGAAAACATTTTCAAAATTAGGTTCATGTTTTTTTTTAAATTCTAATTCATATGAAATTACAACAAACTCCATGGGTTGTAATATTTTGCATGCACACAAAACCACCTAAACGTGCATTTGATAGATATTTTCAAAAAATAAAAACAAAATACATATTGCATAACCAATCTGGGAATTATTCATGTGACACTGGAAACTGGAAAGAAATATCGAAAGAGCAATAATTTGAACGTTCATGAACTATTAATCACTTTATGCACAACGATAGTGATTCAAACGTAAAAAAGTACGCTGAGAGAACCTTAAAACACTTCGAATCCCCGTGACTTTGCCATTATTGAACTAGGCTGCATTATCACTAACTTCATATTACGTAAAATTTGCAAAAAAATACAATTAACAACTAGCTTCAATAACTCATGTATGTTCAGCAAGCTGGTTGAGGTCATAACAAAGTGCTGTGAGTCGTGAGATGAGCAACAGCAGAGGATTCAAGGAGCAGCACAAGCTCGCAAATACAAAACAAAATACAAGCATGTTTCAGTCTCACGAACGAGTCAGAGAGCAAAAAAATGATGAGATGAGAACTGGGAAGATGGGATGAGGCTACTTCTCCATACATTGCAATGCAAAGGTTTTTGCATGTTCCAACATTTTTGGACATACTACATATACCATACCTAATCACAATTGACTATGACATGATCAGAAATCAAAATAAGAATTGATTGTCGTAAATTTTATTAATACTTAGCTGTGATTATCATACGAGGAAATTAAGTAGTACTTAAAATACTAATTCTTTCACGTGTTTCAGATGCCTGTCAAGACGTAATGTCAATGTCGAATAGTATTTTATTGTTCGATTGTGTACAAACATAGTTTGTCTTCTCTCTGGTGAAAACAACAAATTTCAAAGGAAAATCTTTATTTGGCTAATCAGACCAGAATGATCCCGTTTCCGTAGTACATAGTAGGAAAGCAGAGAATTTCATTGGAACCGCCTTTACGGCTCAAACTATGTAAATGTAGGTATATGAAAGAAACCTTACGGAATATTTAGATGGAAAGACTATCATGTGCTGTGGAAATGTATAGAAATTGAAACATGATCAAATTTGAAAACGCCCAGGCCAGGCCATATACCACTCTTATTTATTTTTCGGTATCCAGTTTTTCATGTACAACCGCGTTCCTTCCATTCATAATGTGCTGTACAGTATACACATTCATTTTTTTGTTTCACAATTACTCAATTGCCTCACTTTAGTACTAAATTATTTGTTTAAAAAATGTTGTATTTCTTTGCGAATTAATAAGTTCTGCAGAGAGCTTATGTTAAGATCAGGAAATAGCTTTAGAAAAAAATAGGCGTGCTTGTGAGACATACATAATATCTAAAAGATGAAATGGGTGGAGAAGAAAATGTATTTCATTGTGTATACTTTCGGCTTCTGGTTATTTGTGTGCTTGAATTGATTGAGTAATAACAAAGGAGAAGGTGTGACTTTTAATTAGCAAGGCCAGTATAAATCATAAGCTTTTATAATATGCCAATTGTCCAGTATATTACTTTGCATGAATTGACAAAAACACGTCAGTTAAACTCAAGGATCTCGTAACTTTGACGCCGATTACTATTCCAATCCTCCGATTTACCTAGCATTACCATTTTCGCCATTAATTAGTAATCATGATTTAGATATTCTACAGGTTTGTCCAGGCCAAGCGCTAGGTTTTTCATATTTATGTACATGGATTAGGGTATATTGAACCTGAAACTTCAAATTACCAAAAAAAAGCTGCGAATAAAATTTTCCTTTTGATAATCAAAATTATAATCCTTAATTTGTTAACTTGGTTAATTAATTAAGAGTTTTATTATATGTATGTGTAGCTAACGAGATTTTCCACTATGAACTCTCCTTTTCTTGTCGCAACGCATTATTGCTGAACATTATCATTGCCATTATCTTAACGTGTGTACCACGCCGCTTCAATAAAAATTTTATGAGGATTAACGCATAGTTGTCATGTCATATTCTAGTAAACATTATGTATGTTGATTCACAAATGTTTGTCAAAATCTCACAGGTCTATCTGTCCCTACTATCCAAGCAGTTTTCGTGGATCTGGACGGTGAAGAGCACGAGCCTCGCATCATCATATTTTATGTCGCATTCAATTATAATTTATGAATGCATAATAATATGACGGTATATGAAAATGAGAATAGGAACCGGACCATGTGCGTTTCCCTCATGCAGAATAAATTAATTAATGAAATGTGCTTAAAATTTCTTTTGTAGATGAGAGGGCATAGCTTTTCTAAGATAAGCTTCTGTGACTGATGTGATGTTGGGGCTCACATTACACTTTTAAATTCATTTAGAGCGAAGAATTTCGCCTTTCATTTCATCTCCTATTTATTTTCATGAACGCACTGGACAGCATTTTCTGTCATTTCTCGACCCTAGTCCTAGTCTAGCTTAACTCACGAAGTAGATTGATGCATTACATTGTTCAGCATCTGCTCAAATTGCTCAAGTCTGTTTGTGAGCTAAACCGTACAGTATTTTAATGCGTATGAAACAGGAAGGGAAGCAGTCCATAATCGGAAGATTATGTATGCTTCAGGTGATGTGATTTGTGCACGCACGCATTTTAGTATTAAACAATTCTCCGCATAGTTTCATTCACCCTAGCATTATGATTCATGAATAATTTTTTATCCTAAGACGAAGAGTTCTTATTTCAAATACGTAGTAGTATGAAGTAGTGCGAAGGTATCTTATACTTCGTTTAAGACGAAAGTCATTTCCTTCCTTGCCTGCCAAAAGTTACTCGAGGAGATATGGCACAGCCAGGTTTTATACGATTTCCAAAAAAGGAAAAATTGCATCAGCTTAACTTGGTAGCCGAGAGAGCAGTACCTTTTATGTCAAGTTTGAAAGAGGAGTATGGTTTGCTCTTCTCTTTCTCGCAATTAGACAGCAAGACCAAAGTTTACAACAATACTATGGAGGAATTCAATTTCAATCCTTCCTGGTTTCCAGCGGAGAGAGTCCATGTAAACGAGAACACGAGAATGAGTAAAGCAAATGCCCTTTTCAACTTATTTGGATACGAACGAACTGTCAATGGCACGAGGTATTTTATCATAATCATTCTGTCAATGCAGACCACTGATTACATTTATCATAATCAGAAATGAATACGGATATCATGAATTCCGTACGTACGGCAAAATTTTCTGGCAGAAGAGATAATTCCTTTGAATTAGAATTCAACACGGTGTGCTGCCGAGCCCGAGCCTGTCTGTCTGAAAAAATGTCCTCCAGAAAGAGATGCAGAGAAAGAAGGGATCTGGTTGAGAGTTTGTCTCCGATGTTTTGTTTTCGAGTGTGGCGTGTTTTTCTCTCCTTGTATTCAAAATGCATAATAATAACATGATACAAATGATACTGCACAACTGACTTGACCATACCGAAGTTAGAGACAAGAATGAAATGCACATTGGTCTTACTATTATGATTATTACAACGATTATTTTTTATTAATGTTATGTGATATGGAAGGGGAAAAGTATTCTTGTATGACAAGGACGCATCACTATTTTTTTCATCATTTTAACAGTTGAGCTAGCTGCGACTTGTACTTCCACGTTTTTTGCCGCATTGTGATACTGACGTGATGTGATATTGCATCGCTTCCACTCATTGTCCAAGTCAACGTCTACTTTGTCTGTACGGAGGAGCGTCGGCAGTTGCACCAAGGGAAAAAAATTGATTACGAAGTTGGTGGCAAATACGGTAGAAAAACACAAGCAAGGAGATTATGGATTACTTTTAGTGGACTATAATCATCTTCATCAAATCATATTCTCATAAACCATCAGAGCAACTAAAAACGATCATAATCAACGAAAAAACTAAAGTAGCTGGCTAGCTCAGCCGTAGAACTGTATTGACGAGGAGGAGGAAGGTGAAGACACATCATCATCATCATCATCATAAAGCTTCTATCTCTTCTAGCATTTTCAGTGTGCAAAATGCCAGTGAAGTGAATAGGTTTGCCATTTAAGAGTTGAAAAAAGTTTTTTTCCTTCTCCTCTAGAGAATAGAGACAAAATTGCTGTTTTTCTAGGATTCAGTTTTCAGTGTTGTCTGTAAACCTGGAGGAGATGCATATAAACTTTTATCTGTTAGTGTAAGTTCATAATATCCGTAAGTCATAAAGTTTTGTGGGCGCATGCAGAACATAGTCTGCTGTCCGACAAAAATTTTTTTCGTATGCATTGGTATTTTCCTAGCCCATTTGAGTTTAATGCTTAGGTGAATTGCATTGCATGGAAACGGGAATCTCCAGGGAGAGAGGAAAGGTGAAGGAAAAGGCCATTTTTGCAAAATTGAGTTGGGTGACTGGAATCAGTTTTTTTTAAATTCTGTAGTGATCTGTCTGTCAATGCAATCATAGATAAGTTGACTTCTGTGAAAAAATACCTACCGTTTGCATTGCAGCATAGGTAGCCAATTTTTTTAAATTGATAGTCAGAAAAGAGTGTTAGCGTTTGTTTTTGCTAAAACAAGATAAATTATTTTAATGACAGCCGCAATGAAAGATTACTTGTTAGCCTCAAGTGAATGGAGAAAGATTTGCATGGGCTCAGTTTGCCCCATTTTCCAGAGCATGCTCGCTCCTATACTTTCTTGAATTAAAAAGGGTTTAATGGAATCATCATTATTCAGACTATCTTTTGGATTCTCAAAGTTGAATTCGAAGGTAGGTATCCATTATGAATTCTAATTAATTGGTTTTATAGTGTCTAAAGTAAATCTAATCAGTTATTTTTTAAAGTTGGATATGTACAGTTCAAGTTCATTGCTACTGCCATGAGTTTTTATATTCGTCTGCAATTTGAAGTACATGTTTGAGTTTGAGATGAGAAGTGAATTCAAAGCAACATAAATGTCCATTGTTGAAAAAGGGGATGGGTTGACAAGTTAATTTTTTTCTGAAGTGGGATGAATACTGAAAAGGAAGTTAACGTCACGTCAACAGTAGAAGTGTGCAAAGTTTAACTAATTTTTTGTGAAACGTTTAGGTCATGTTTGAATCGAATAGAGGAGGCATGCTCTTTTTTGTGTGAATCTTTCAATAACCATCACCTCTGATTTTTTTTCATTCGTGTGACTTGACAAGAACACTTCAGCCTGACTCACGTGCATGCCTGAGCAATTAAGCCGGAGAGAGTACATCACAAAATAACGCATCACACATCACATTAATATTTTTTTGACTTTTTGTTGACGCGACGACGCAATTCAATCCAGGTAAAATGCTTAAACACTACCTATGTACAACACAAAGTAGGTGATTTGAGTGTGCGGTAAGCAAACAGGATAAAAAAAGTTGGCTTGTTATGTTGACATAACTGTTACACACTCATTCACTTCCTCTTTAGAAAACAGACTTCTTCTTCGTCCATTCAAATGCATGGATTAGGGGTTTGTGTAAATAAAGTTACCTATTGCATTTATTTTGTCTGCGTCTGGTCGAACGCAAATGGTTTAAATGGTTGGACTTCGATATTTTTGTGCTTGCTTACACACGTGTCTCTGAGAAAGTAATTTTCAGACTGTATCATTAGCATTTTTGCTTAGGGGACAGTAAGAGTAAGCATTAAGCACCTTTTAAAATTATCTCTACTTTGCACTCATTTCCCGTTTCATCTATCAATATCAATGGTAATGGCTTTTGTTTATCGGTGTGAAAATAGCATTTTAACTTATCTCGCGAGTGGAAATTTGACATTTTTGGTTCCTTCGTTACAGCATTTATTATCATGCACGCATATGACATTTTTATCACGAAATGTGGAATTAAATTAGCGGATCATAAATCTGCATAGGCAATAACAATCGCATTCCCCGTACTTTTAGAAATTTCAAATATCTTTACTACTTGCCATTTGCAATCAATCTGTAAATATCACATTCCTTCACTTAGGACTCGTTCATAGTAACACAGTTCGATCGCCGCGACAGCATTTGATATTGACGTTGTTCATATTATGATTCATCCCAAAATCAATCTTATGAATATTTAGTGAATTCTAAGTCAAACACAAATGGATCTACTAGTACTTACTGTAATGATGTAAATGGCAATTTTAAAACCGGATCGAATTGAAAATACTATCGATTCGTATGACGTTCAAAGCCAATGCAGTGTTTTGAGTAAGAAACCGAGCCCGTGATTTTTATGGGTCAGAGTCATGATGCCTGTAATCAAAGCATATTATTATATTCGCTTCGCAACTTTCATTGTATCTTACACAGGCTGTAAGGTGCGAATATAATGAATTGTGTAGGCGTATTTTGAGTACCAATAACTTTCAATTTTAAAGCCAAAAATTATGAATAGGTTGCTCATTAAAACAAAAGGTAAATGATATGCGAGAGGCACTGGCACTGTCGTAAGTTCTAGTGTCGTGCTTCCCCATCGACATCGATAATCGCATTGAGAAAGAGGAAAGAATTAGCATTTTTGCATTAAAATTAAGTAATAACTCCACTATCATTTTTGCTTTTGTGTCTGACGAAGACTGAAGACAAGCACTACACAAGCGAAGCACACCTCATCTCTTTAAACATATTATTTCTAAACTCCTCAAAATCAATACCTCTGATCTTCTTAGGTCTAAACTAAAAATGCTCTTCGTCTTTTGTGCATTCTCTGTCAATGAGAAATGAATGCATGTGCCAATGTGCCTACCCAATTCCTCATTTTTTCCCATTGACGTTACTATGCGCTGCTGCTCATTGCCGAATTGCAGTTTGGCTGATTGACGAGACCAAAAAAGTGGTCCACAATAAGCTCAATCCTTAAGATATTTTCAAGAGCTAAAACTAAGGTGCGATAAGACGTCTTTATGAAGTTCATTCATTCAGTCAATTAGCGCCTATCTAGTATCTCTAGAGTCTCTAGCTCATAATAAGTACATAATATGTATAAACGCGTGAGGGCTACAACGAAATCATTTAAGCGATTTCATTTGCATGAATTATCATTATACCTTCTTTTTCCTCAGCACGTTTCTTTCTGAAATTGATCAGATACAGAGGCCGACAAAAAAATTCGCATATTTTTGTGTGTAAATCTACATGAATCTCTCTGGATAAGACAAAAGTTTGTAGCCATGGGCTGGCGGCGGCTCATTATTCGTCAAGTTGCGCAAGCAGAAACGTCTTGCGCTTCTAGGTTTTGCATAAGGAAAAACTGATTTTGACAACAGTAATCATGATCATGATTCTATTTGATCAGGAATCAGGCCAGACGTCTTATTTTTTGAGATTTTTCAATTTAAAAAGAGATTTCATTCCAAACAAACTTTCATATTGAAACATTTTTGTAATTAATGTAATGACAACATTAAACTTCTCATTAGGTAACAGTTCATTCAGTTTTTCCCAAGTTCAGCGAGCCAGCGCGGCGTGTGCTCTGGAACTACACATCTCGAGATATTGACATGAGCTGGGCGACAGTAATCATATCGTCTTCTGCGTTTTAGCAGACGAAACCAGAGTGAAGTGCGAAGTACAATGTTTTTAATTTTTTTCCTCAAAGTGATTACCTTCTAATCAGATCAGACTGATTAATGATAACTTACGAGATGGGTGTGGGTCTAAATAAAAAACATACTTCGTGTTTTGATAGCAATAACTTAACGTGCAATGTCCAAGTGTCAAAAATTCATGGAAATGTCGACGAGTTATAAACAAGAAAATGAATGACATCGAACAAGCTGAAGTCTTTTTTCTACTGAAAAGAGGGAAAACTACTTGTCATTTCTGACTTGATCACATTCAACCAAAGTCACGATTTTACAGCCGGAATTTAGAGTTTCCTTTATAAAATTACAAAAAAATGGCTGGAATCAGCGGTGGTGAAGGTGTTAGTCATATTGGGAGTGTCGTTACCGGTGAAGAGCTGAGGACAGTGAGTGGTGGAAGCAATAGTAGTTTCTGTTATTTTTCTGCGAGTGCGAGTGGCAGCAGTAACTCCAGTAGTGTGGAGAACATTTCCACTTCAAGTAGCATCGAGAATGGTGACCAACTCACGATTACATTTGTTCCTAGAAAAGTGCCTGGTTCGAGATGCCTGAGCCCAATGCTCGAGGAAGTGTTTTCCATGGAAGATCTGTGCCTCTTAACTGAAGACGTTGATAGAATTAGTAGTCCAGTTCAAAAAACATTTCCAAGAAATTCATCGTCTTCTTCATCTCACACGTCATCTTCCCCAGCCCACCCTTTGTGGTACAAGAGCAGTAGTAGTAGTGATATAAATAATGGCGTCTCATCCCTCTTGAAAGCAGTGACGAATGATGATGACTGCGACAGCTCGACGAGCTCCTATTTCCAAGTTATTCAACATCTGGCGGGGGACGGAATTTTGCTGAAAAGTCTAGAAAAAGGAGGTAAAACCTGAGCATGACTTTTAAAAGCCTCTTGTGTCTTTCAAATATCACTTCCATGATCTCTCTTGAGATGAAATGTACGAAGTAAAGTATGCACCCGCTTTGAACTAGTAAATCTTTTCTGCTCTCATTTCATGTCCAGAATCCATTTCCCCGTAATGCATCATTCATAATTTATTCTTCACGCCAAAGAACTGCACGTAGAGAATCGGAATAAAATAAACTATTTATATTCTCATTTTCGTTTTCATTGAACAAACATTGAACATGGACGCACTAAAACTCCAGTGAAAATCCTGGAAAGACTTTCTTACTGTTCTCTTCCAGATCATTTGTCTATATAAATTGAGCCCATGTGCATTTGAAATCGTGTTAAATCAACATTCTCATCCCCGTAGGTAGAAGGTTTCCGACTATGAATGAAAAGCGGCAGATGCAAATCTCCTTGCCGCCACGCCACACACGATCCGTTCTGATAGGATCATCATGATTATCTGCGATGATGCCAGTCGCAATCAAATCCGTGCTCAATTCTTGCAAGTCAAGTCGTCTGAAGTGAATTAGGGTTAAGCCAGGTCCGGTCATATGCCTTCAGCTGAGAGTGAAAATAAAAACTCTCAGCTTTCCATTTCTAATCAGCACAAGCGCAAAACACTCATCTTGAATCTTGACACACTTATTTATTTACAGGCTTTTGTTTTGTGCGATGGAGAGATGCGATGAGATCATAAACATAAAACTGTCAATCATGGATAAATACTCCACATCCACATTAAGAGCCCCCCCACCACAAGGATCTCGCCCAGCTACAAAACAGCATCCACATCCTTCAAACTAAAACATGATCATGACCATCTATCTCCTTTTACCGAATCAAGAAAGACAAACATCCTTTCAAAGAAGAGGAATGTTTAAAAATATGAATGATATATGATTTAATTCTGTTTACTCCACTCGACTCCAACATTCAATATATTATATTCAATGCGATACCGATACTGACAAGGTTCTCCGTTCACTCAATAGAATTAAAAAAACAGAGTAAAACACACTTTGTATTTTTATGGGCTCGCACCTCAAAATCCTTTTTCTTTTGAGTCATCCATAAAAAATTACCTGCAGATCTCAGCCTCAGTCCCTCTTCTACCAGGCTGGGCTAGAGAGACCATAGAACTTTTTCATTTTATGCTAATCTCCCTCCACGCTTTCAATTTCAAGAATATTTATTCAGTTTCTGACATGATATCAGTGAAACTTATCACTATCAATGTAATGCCTATTACTGCCAGTTGAGAGTGTGGCCCTTGAAGCGAATCATGTCATGAAAATGTATTAAAGCTAATTGAAAAATGTGGCCGGGACCAAGAGCACTTCAAAAAATGAATTTATTTTTATTTCTCATGTTGCACTTGCTCGTGTCTACATGGTCTCATACATAAAATATTAAGTGATATTAATACTTCTCCTATTAAGAATCACCTTACGCTTTTTTCTTATGATGTATTTGTGTCTCGTCAACAAGCAAAACACTTTTAGCAAAAATGTTCCACTCTGTAAGCTGCATCAGCTTGATATCGACGATTTAAGGATGTTGCTCGATGAAGATGATTAGGAAGAAGACTTTGTTGTAAGGAAGAAATATGTTTTTTTTTTCAGTTTCAGTCCTTCTGTCTTTAGCTCCTGATAAAAAATAGATGTTTTGGAGGGCTATGAAATCAACTTTGAAGAATCGATCAGGTCATTAGACGCCAAAAGTTTCGATCACATAAAATGTATGTCTACTCTACTTGTTCATAAAATGGCAATGAGCAAGTAAAATTCATTTTCACGAATAGAATTTTGACTATGTATGTAACACGAGAAGATCGTCAACCAGCATGGTAGAAAAAATGTGTTTTTTTTAAAGTACATATGATTTACTTATTCAGCCCTAGACGGTAGTACCATATCTATCTTCTATTAATCCATCAAACTACTCAATTTTATGTACTTGTATGTACGTATGTATATTATTTGTGCACAAGAAAGCGTGAATGAAAAAAAATGAAGGAATTGTAAAAAAATTCATTTCCATAATGGGAGTCATGTCATAGAATTTAATTTTTGCACACGCTGCTGCAAGCGGAAAGGATTGAAATTTGCCTTTTTCTTTCACATTTGCAATTAAATCGCAAAACCTTTGGTCCCCTCAAGTCAAAAAATGAGCTTGATACTATCATATTGTACGAGGAGTGCGCTTGGAGGATGGACGATAGGGAAAATATGTGTTCATAATTCATAACCATTTCAATAAAACCACCATCATATTTTATATATGAAAAGAGCATTTTAATTGCATTCTCACTTTAATGCTTTCACGTTATAACAGCGCAGATGATGGTTTAGATACTCCTTCTGAAAGCGGATTTTTTTTACATTTCTCCACCTTTCTTGCTAAAAAATATTGTCGAATTTAGTTGAAATGACTTTAGTTTCAAATTGAGTGCTTTTCCAAAAGCTGGAGATCCGCTATTGTTGTGGTTGCAAAAGATTTATGGGCTCCGTCCGGATAAGAGCTCCCAATATTAATAAGTTACTCATAATTGGATCGAATTATTTCGGCTCAGCTAAGATTTTGCTTTCCTGTGCCAATTACGCATGTTTCACGTAATAATCGCCCTCGGCCACTGTCCATCTATTTACTTAAAGTTAATCCAAAACAAAAAGGCGCTTACTTTGTACAATTACAACCTTCAGAAGTTTACCGCTTTTTGTTCACTTGTCATTATAGTCTGGCTCAACCTCAACCTGTGAAGGATTTTTTTCCCCATGGGGAAGGCACATACAAGTAGCTTCGACATGAATTCCATGTTAGAGGCGGTCCAGTTCAATGCTGGTTCTGGCTGCTGATGCTGTCCTGGCCTGGCAAACAAAATCAAGTTTGTTTTTATCATGATATAATCGTGATGATGATGACGATGATGTGATGTTTTCCACTACTACTACTTAACCATCGTGACGGGGATTATTTTTTTGTGATGCAATGTGAAAATTGCCATTTCAATGTTTCATTTTAACAACGATGATACATAACTGCCATTTTTCTTCTACCTTCTACCTAATTCCTTCCATTGCAACATAAAACTGCTCAAAATTCTCCTTCTTCCTTAGAATTATCTCGCTGATGCAAACTAAAAAATAGCCAATGGCTAAACCTTCTTGACTTGTCTTTTAAAGACTTGCAAAATTTTTATAATGGCCCATATTTCAGTCAATATTTTTAATGTCGCTTTGAATGCTTTGATATGGTTTTCCTCTCGGCACTGCCAAGTTTGCTTTTTTTTTAAATTTAGAGACAGTTAGAGAATCACATGCTAACGTCCGTGAGGTACTCAACAAATCAAATAACATTGCCTAAATTTGGATGGGTACATTAAAAATTGCACGATGACGGTTTTATAGCCTAAGTTGTTCATTTGTTTTTCTCTGGAGAATTGAAGGAGCAATATAACCGGGAAAGAGAAGAGAGTTGGAGATGGACACCTTTATTCCAAGAATTTTTGAATTTGTTGAATTAAATGTGCCTACTTTCCATGAAAAAAAGAGTTTTTTTTTTGCTGATATGCTTTCGAAATGTTTGATGATGAGTTATCTGTAAACGTGAAGAAGTTCCCGATGACTTTCTTTCACTAAGCTGCATGAGTCTCTGCGATTTGAAAACTTTGTTACGTCATTCTGGTCATCAAAGTCAATTCCTATGGCATATCCCTTCTCTAACGAGATGAAGACAGTAGTTCTTTTTTGTCTTTCATGGATATGATTTATTGGACTTTAAATCCACTCGTAATGGCCGTAGTCTGCAATAACTGCAGCGTCTTTAGTGCTTTTGAAGTATATATTTAAAATTACAATGCTCTCCTTGAATCTTGATTACTCTTTATGACCTTATGTTATTGTGTACTCTAAAAGTAGAAAAGGAAAGTCACCAAAAGAATGAGGCAAAATGAGACAACTTTTTCAAATTCCTCATCTCGCGTATTTGCTGCTTCTTTTACACCGAAAAAATAAGTAGTCATGTCGGCTGTCAAAAATCGTGAAATGCGTGGTCATTGTTTTTCACGTGGTCTACTGTATCTATTTATTTGTTTACCTAAGACAAATTTGTTTTAAAACGAATCCAGCAAACAATTCTACAAACTATTGTTTAGTTTGTGTACCTTAAACAATACATATCAATATCCCGAATAACTTCTGTCGTTTCACATCTCGAATCATGAGCAGAAGTTATTCCTAAAGTTGTTTTAAAACCTGGCCAGTGGCCAGACCAGCCGCAGCCTTAAGCCTTTTCATTTCTCCGGTGGGCTGTTAAATGAACTATGAAAAGTGAGTGAAATGGTCACGTCATGCTCTCCCTTGTGCCGTCACCAGTATGTATCTCTGCAACATGACTACATGACATGCTCATGCATCAATTACCTGAATTACCAATATAAAGTTTTACTCTATTGTGAAACAATCGTTTTTTCCTTAATCTCTTAATGTAGCGTTGCATGCATGCCGTGAATTGCTAAAACGAAATAATTGTTCATGTTCATGCTGCTGAGAGTAAAAACCACATTTTTGCAACTTGCTTTTTCACAGTCGTCGTGAGCAAAAAGTTACCTTTCTAATCTGAGAAAGGGTTGGTCTTACCGAGTGAAAATATTCGAAAGGCAAACAGCAACCTCGGGAAAAATTCTGAAAAGATGACAGTTGACAAAGCCAAAATTAATCATTTGTTCCTAGGTTTAGTTATTTTCGCGATCAGATAATATTTTTTATATATATTTATTCCCTTCACAACACCAAAGATCTGTCAGGCGGACGGACGGATGGGATTGTAAATTATAATTTTAATGAGTATTTTTTGGAAGACCATTTTATATCAGATCTGAACTGAGCAAATCTCTTGGGTGAAACACCAGCACTAGAGTCTATAGCTCCCAAGGACAGTGGGCGTATGTAATCCAGGTACTGCATTTTGTTTAAAAATTGAAAATTAAATAAACGTCAGCTAAATCATGAGGTATATAATAATAGGTTGGGCGATGCTTAGTGCTGCACTGCGCATCTATTAAAAAACAAAACATGCATGGAAAAAGATAAATTACATTTCGTAGCTGTTGACTAGAAAATCGTGATGAACTGATGAACGAATTATTGTGAAGCTGTATTGGAAGTTGCTTGGTACAATGGACGGACAAAGAAACCAGCGCCGAGCCAGGTAGCCAAAGTAGACACTTTTTGTACATTATTTACATTGCTCAATTTTTGGTTGGAATTACAAAGTTGTACCTTCAGTCTACTACTGAAAGGAGGAAAAACCTTTGAGCACTTGAATTCGATTATGATTTAGTGAGCGAGCAAAAGACGATCAATTAGATACCTGTTTTCTGTTTAGTTTATTCCTAAATAATGATCCATCCAAGCTCTAATTCAGCTTCATTAGTGGAAAATTGCCAAATCTGGAACAAAAAAAAACAGATACATACATATTGGCAGCATACGAACAAAGTCATCCAATTCTGCACATGAAACTGTTCAAATTAGTGAAGAATGCTGTAGTAGGCAAGGATCGTGAATTGATATTTATCTCAAATGTGGGGAAGTTTTACGAGATGTGCATGAACCTAATAGCCTTTAAATTTCTATATTTTTCTAAAAGGCTTATTCAAGTGTCGAAAAGGTGCAAATGGCCACCAATTATTCTTACCTGCCTATTACACCAATCAAATCCACAAACGATTCCAAAGTGAAAGAAAAATGCCAGCACGTACTAGGATAGTCTATTTGAGAGCAGGCTAAGAAGAGTTGAACATTTTTTGGGCAAGATAGTTCCGGAGAAATCAGCTTGATTAGGAATAATTGGCGATTGGGGAAAGACGTGGACTGGTACCGTACTCTTTGTTTTCGGAGTGATCAGCATCAGCACGTCAATGATTGATGAAAAAGATTGTCAAAGAAAAAATGGTTGCATACATCACATCAAATACATACGTCTTTTACATCTACTAAGTAATTATCATAATTACTTGCTTGTTCGATATTCAGTCTCGGCTCTGACCTGAACAGAACAAAATTATCTGGAACAAAAAACAGTGTGATTCGGCTCTAATTTCTATGGAATCATTAGTTTGCGCGGTCATAATGGCATGCTCATTCGTTTCCGCTTTTGCATTGAAGAATCAGTCATTTCCTTGGTACAATGTTACATTAAAATGTATGTACATACATTCATACAGCGAAGGAAACCATTTTTCTTAATTCGCCAGTCCAGATCTATTTTCATCGCTGACATGAACAATGCCGCAATGCACCACTAAATATTTATGAACAAGAACTCGCACTTGGTCATGTCATGACGACTTTCCGACCATTTCTCCATTTCCCTCTCAAACATGTCGCATCATCCTCTTGAATATCAATTCAAAAATAAAGCCTTACGTAACTTCAAGTCCTATTATTTCATATAGGCAGATCATTTCCGTTTTATCAATCCATCCATCCATCGAGGCTTTCAAAAACTTTGGGTATAAATCGAATTCCACTTAAGTACAACAACATCGATAATTTTCAATGACAGCGACTATTTCTTAATGAAGTCATATTCGTGAATGAAATTGGATTGGAGAACCACGCCATGACTCTGTCCGTACCTAAAGCATTCCGTATTATGTAAGCGCATCGGCTGTCTCTGAATTTTTAAAAGCTTTCAAGGTAACGCGAAATGAGATTTAGAATGAAAGCGCAATTTATCATTATCATTTAATTTAAGTACGTAAACGCGTGGCTTGGCCAAGCGTGCAGTATTATATAAAATGTGTAATGACGAGTCAAATTTTTATTATTGTTCGTGTTTATTTTGTCATCTAAATACTTTTCCCTTTCCTCCGTCTGCCTTTCTTACAACGCAATAGGCACGATCATCATCATCACTGATAATATAAAGTCAAGCCAACTAAAATGTCATTTATATTCGTCTCTTGTCTTTTTAACGAAAACGCTGATGATCACGAAGATTGAACAAAACCAGTTTGATTTTTAAGAAAGGATGACATCACCTCCAAATACGTTGATTGTTGATATTTGTCCAAAAAGACAGCAATAATCATGTTGGTTTTTAGAGCTTTACTGATAAATGATTTTTTTTAGCTTTTTAACGATTCTGTAAGCGTATTTTTACTACGAACATTAATTCTAGCGATTAAATTAAACTTTAAGGAGGATTAGGTTTGTGAGCACGAAATCGAAGGTAGACCACTTTGTTTATCCCCTCATGATTGCTTCGTTGATGGTTTTAAAAGGCCTCTGTTATTTTAGTGGTGGTCTGGTCGACTTTTCGAAAGTAAAAACGAAATCTAATTGATACACATGACTCGTCAAGTCAAATCATGTCATTCCGTTCTTACCTTGCTCGTGAAAACTTAAATTAAATGTGTTACGTTACATGTCAGATCGGCTTATGCATTATTGTTGCAATAAAAACTATTAAGACAAAAGCTGTCCTAAATGTTGTCGCTCTTGTAGGAATGGTGCTAGGTGCCATATCATCATTTTTTAACCAATCTACCTAACTAACATTAAGTGATGCAAATAGGTCCGTCGCCCGACCACTTCACTTGAGTGAACTAAAAAATTAAAGAAAAGTGACTTTTAGAGCACTTACTAGATAAAATTATCTTGTCCATTTAAGGCAGTCAATTTTCCTGACTGATTGTATCAATAAACCGGTAATGGCTACGAGCACGAATCAAATCAGTACCAGGAAGCCCTATATGTGATGTTGATGTTATGTTGACAACCAATCGCACGTTCTTGTTTTTAAAGGCTGCTTTATCAAAATACGTTTTTATTAAACAAGTGCTCCACCAAAGACGATAATCATGACCGTTTTATATTAGATATGATATTATTATATGTATTATGATCATTAAGGTATGGGTTGAATATCGGTTACTTATTCGTAACATATTATAAAGGACTAGGATTCGCAGAGACGAAATCATATTTTCAGGATATTAAATCGTTCTAAAAATGTTTATCGAGTTTTATTTAATATGAGTACTCTTTCGAGTTTTGAAGGCTAAATACTTACTTATATCTCAGAGACAAAATTTAATTCGATGCGAATGATTGATTTCCATGACGAAAGATGATCTTGAAAAAAGCTTGTGAACAAGCGGAACATTTGAGTCGAGAAGAACTTGGTGCATGCAACTGATTTTTAACTAGAATTGGTTTATATTTTAGCCTCAGGGGAAATGAGAGACAACATATATGTAAGAGAAATTATTTAACGACCTCAAATTTCTTAAATTTATTCCGGCCAAATTATAGCAAAATTGCTATATGCTACGCATTATCTTTGTGTGCTCGGTGTCGCTCTGCAAATGCATTGTTTCAAAGTGAGCACAAACGCACATAATATTATTCACTCCTAATAATCAATGGGGATATATGGGCTTAAGTCTTAAGTGTGACGAACGAAGCAAAGAGATGACAAGTTAGGTTTGAAAAGATTTTCTAAATAGAACTTATGGAAATTAGTTCTCTGTCCGTTCTTATTTAAGACCTTGATTACTTTCGTATGAATTCCCGAGCCCATCCGCTTTGTTTCGCTACGCTAT
>JAHZNI010001563.1:0-12475 GCA_027744415.1 Seira ritae | reverse complement strand
TTTTTTACCTGGACACAGATGTAGTAAATGTTAACCGCATAAGACCCGAATATCAAAGGGGAAAAGAAAGTTTCGAATTCATGCAAGAGATCGCAGAGTCTCTTATGGTCCTGGGCTAGCTGTGTCCAGCCGTGACGGTCTTTAAAACAGCATAATTATGATTAAAGTATGTTCAGCGGTACATGAATGATGCCTAGTCTATTGAACAGATTTCAAGAGAATTACTCATCATTCTGCTACTCTTGGATAGGTTCATTCCTTTCTTCAGGGGTTTTGCGAGATGCTCATATCCCAGCTTATACAGCATTTTGAACTTGTAATAAATCGCTCTCGAAAACACGGTGATCATTATATCAATAAAGTTGCACGAGTACAGCATGCATTTGTGCTGAACGAAAGCAATCACTGCAATGATTTCATGAAAAGGTACCAATGTCGCCCAATGATTATGTGATCTTTGGTAGTACGTCTCCAGAAATGTTACTCGATTCGTTAGCGTTCGAAAAAGTTTCGCCACTGACGTCATCTAATGCGCGGATATATTCCAAGTGCAACACGGCATTTTCCAAAATGGCAGAGGAGAGGACGAGAATAGTTATGATAGCCACGTCGCGTTTCAAATGACGATCTTCGACCGTGTAGAAAATGGATGTTTTCGCCCAGTAATAAAAGAGAGCCAGAAACTTTTTACCGCGGATGATGAAATTCAGATAGCTGAATAGAAACACTCTAAATTATATTCTATAATAATCATTTAAGTTATTATAAATTATGTTTTGACATTACATCAAACAGCTCCAGGAAAATTGTATGGGGCCGCGTACCGACTGGGAAATTTCAAACGCATTCCTTTTGTTTGCCCGGAACGATTCTACAAGACTGAATGCCAAATTCAGCATAAGAATCACCAAAATTGTGATGGACGTAATGGCAGCGCCACTTTTAGGACTACAAAAAATGCATATTATTCATTCTAAGCTAGGGTCAATTTCACGGACAAAATTTTGTGTTGTGATGAAACTTACTAGAAGTACATCTGCGTATAGGATTTCTTGAACACCCCCGTGAAAGGGAGTACACCTAAGATTCTTCCCACGATCAAGAATAGCTTCAACTTCTGGGATAGGTCATCAGGTTGCTCGCCTTCTGGTTTCCCCAGAACCATATGAAAGGCTTCGTATCTAAATGCTCCCAGTGCATCTCCTCGATGAGCCTTTTCCTTTAGCTTTTTTATCTTCATTTGAACGTCCATCTCATCAGGAATATTTTGCTGTTGATCCAACGTAGTCACACTATTGGCATCTACAGATAGCGATTCTTTAACTTTCCAAATCATTCCTTGAAGTGATTCCAGGATCGTTTCATACAGCTGCGAAGAAATAAGCGAACGACTTAAGTAGACTGACTTTAGTAAAACTTTAATTCTATTTCTGTCAAACCGGCTAAAGTAATCATTGCACAACTTACTGTTTGCTTAGACACTGGGACTGGGATAGCTCCATTATATCCCTTGCGCTCAGCAAGAAACTCGTTGGGTTCCATCGTTCCAAACAATGCCATGTCGTGAATAGTTCCCGGGAAAGCAATGTGTATGGCAATACTTAATTCTGTTGATAATATTTTGGCGGAGGTCGCTTTATTACACCTTTCAACACTCTCACTCAATCAATGTCTGGTTGGATTAGGGTAGATGTTTAATCAAAGCAAAACATAAATAACCAGCTTGATTGAGTTCGCTTGACATCCGTTTGCCAAGCAGTTTAATGTTTCATATTCAGAAGATGTGGCAGTTGTAATTGTAATGGTAGCTTGAAGTCTGCGAAAACAAATATGTTCGTCATGAAAAAAGACGCCACAAGACTCGAAGTTTAGCTTTCATTAGGTAATCCCTTAAGATTTACAGTCAGATTTTAATAACGTCCTACGACGGACTCAACTCATGTATTTTCTCGAATAAGTCACAGGGCATCTTACATGATACACATTATGATATATGTACCTATATCATTTTATCAGTCCTTATTTCTTCAATTAAAGCGAAATGCAGTTTTTAGTGGTTTACACATTCGGTAGCTGGGCTTGCGAGAAATAAAAATGGTCCAATCAAGGGCAAAATACGGCATGGTTATTGACATTGACTGCCACCATAAATACCACCCACCAAATCTTAACAATGACTCAGGCACCCTAATGAGAAAGGTGTGAAAAAAGTATGCATTCATGTAACATAACAAAAATCAATTTATCGAGTGAAAATTAAAAAGAGAAACGTTCCGGATACTTCAAGCCCCCTTTATTCGATTTCTCAAGAGATAATTGGAGTGCGTAGTTGTAGGGGCTGTATATTGATCAGAGAAACGAAGATATTCTTGGAACATGTATTTACTTCTTCGTAAGACTATTTATCATTATATATAGGTGCTCCAATATGCATTTCAAAGGAAGGACTTCTGAGTGATGATATTTGTGATTAATGATGCATGCATATAAATATGAATAAAGAGTGTAAGAATGTATTTATTATATTTTTTATTTGTAAGTCTGACACCTAAGCCACAGTTATCGAATATCTGTTATTCTGATGCATAATACTCATTGTTTGGTGAACGTTTTATTTCGGACAATTTGCGGTAGGATCGCTGGGAATACACTGAAGCAAGACGATTTCAAACGTAAAGACCACGCTGAGCATACTGAGTATAAATGGTTTTTTCACCGAAAAACATTGCAAACCTGTAAAATATAAAAATCCATAAAAATCACAATTTAATTTAGAAATCGTATTTTTCTTCAGAAATGAATACATTTAAAAAATTCAAACCTGTCAGAGCTATGTCTGGACCACATGTTATCCGCCTATCGACTCGAGAAATCTAGTGATGAATAAAAGAACGAAATCATAATGATATTGAGAGATGGACAGATGAACAATTTTTTTTAAACCGACGTGAAATGGATATGCAGGTACCTCGGTCGTGTAGCATTCCAAAGGACACTCCTGAAATAAATCGCGAATCTTATGAGCATAAACATTGATTCTTGCGCATGCCAATGATATCACGAATATCCTCATGGTGATATGGAGAAAGCTCCAAGGAGCGTAGATTGAGTGAACAATACTATTTTGGGCGACTTCAGAAGTGAACCCCTCCAGGAGCTACAGAAATATGGAATTATATTTCAAAATTGTTTGGACACATTCATTTTACATTTTCCGCTTTTTTGTACAAAAAGGATGGTTTGATTTATCTTATACCTGAAGACAGAGATAAAACATGTTGATGAAATATGATATGAAGATCAGAGGAGAAAAGAAAGTCTCCAAAACTTCTAGAAGTCGATATAGGCTTTTATGGTCGTGAACGATTTGAAGCCAGGCCGCTGGATCTAGAAAGAAACCCCTTCAAATTTTAATGTACAAATCAATTAATCTGTGGAAATTATGTTCGAAAAATTAAGTATCTTACCTCGGTACACTTTACTTTCTCTTTCGTCATGATTTATCCAAGCATCTCTCGGTCCCAGCAGAACTTCTTCTGCAACATCATACAAGGCCTTAAATCGGAAATATAGTGATCTGGCCATAACTGCAATCAGAACATCCATGTAGTTCCAGGAGTACAGGCACCACTTATGCTGAATAAAAGCAATTACGGCAAAGAACCAATTGTATCCTAGCAACCTCGCCCAATGGTAGTGGGATCTCCACAGATAAACTTCGAGAGTTGTCATGTTTCTCTGGGACGCGTCGTCGTACTTTTTCCCGTTGATGTAGTCGAATTCTTTGAAATATTCGAAGTGAAGAACTGAATTTTCGAGCAAGGCTGATATCATAATACAGGCAGCGATAATCATAACGTCCCTGTACAGGGTCACATCCTTTTTGGTGTAAACGACATGAGTGGACTCCCAGGCGCGGAAGATTTTGAGAAAGTCCTTTGAGCGGTAAATGAATGTGATGTAGCTGAACAAACAAAAAGAACATATTAATCATAATCACAAGTGTTACTTGGACTTATGATTTAAATGTTTGAAAATGTCTTACATGTAACATGCCCATACGAAGTACAATGTCGCTCTGATGCTATTCGCAATCTCTAGTGCATTACCCTTAGGTGCTCGAATTGACTCCACCACTCCCATCAAAGTGTTTACCAGCAATATTGCAACAATTAAATATGAAAAGATAGCAGTTATACTTCTCTGACGGAAGATTATATTTTTTGAGCTATTTCCAAAAACGCCTGAGTATGGCAACACTCCAATAATTTTCCCCAAAATGAGAATACTCTTGAGGTTCTTGAAGAGTCCATCATCTTCAAGTTGATTATCATCGGAATTCGTGGGTAGTTTGAATTGACTTGTACTCTGAATTGAAGAAACGTAGACATGCGGTTCAGGATTGATCTGAAGGGTTGTGGTGTAGGCAGCTTTTGATTTTTTCTCGCCATCAAAGTAATTTGCCGACTCTTCCATGATGAGAATGTGTGGATGAGAGAGATGGGAAAGGAGCTTCTGAACCATGATGATATGGCCTTACGTCAGGGTGGCTTGTCAATCACTTGGATTGTTTTCGCCAACACAAAGATTCGAAAGCAACTATTTTGGGTGTCACTGTCAATTTTCCATGCAAACTGTGCTGAAACTAAATTACATGTTTTGGAAAGCTGTTACTGAGAAATTCCCCTCTTCGTAACTGACCCGTGCCTGTAATTGTTGACGACAGGAGAACGTTACGTTCCTTATTGTAACAACTTGCATAAATGGCATGTTTTTCAGATACACATGTCCTTTTTACGACTATGTGTAATTTTCAGATTTACCCTTAGGTGGTGGTTAACCTTTACGGTTCAGTTGTAGCAGTTGGCAGTTGAGGTATTAATGATGTAAACGTCTTATGCAAAATGTGCAAATATCTAACTTTGGTCAACAATTGTCCATTGTGGAAAATATAATGGCGTTTGCTTACACTATATTTAACTATGGCTTAAGAAGGCTCGTGGCACGATATACTTTTGATTGATTAATTGACGTAATATTTTACGTGTCAAAAACAAAAAAAAATAAATAATACGTAGGTATCTATTGATAAGACATGTCTATGCTGATACGATATAAGCACTGAATTATTACTTACAGCGGCTTCTTTAAGGTTCAGAGGGTTTCAGATTTCATCATAAATCTGCTATTGTCGCCACTTAAGTAATGTAGGAAAATGTGGTCACGCAATGAGGGAAATTAAGTTTGGTGGAATATTACGCTTGCTAGATTAAACAAGACAAAGAAAACTACTGCCTTCAATAAATCCTTAGGGATTGATAACATTTTTATACACAAAGTAGATGGTAACAACTGAAAACTATGCATTACGAAAATTGTTTACGGAAAGCATTGAAACCGTTTCAACAATTTATCCTTGTATTGGCACAAGGATAGGGTGGGTGAATCTAATGATGGATGAGGTGGAATGAGGTTACGTTTCGTAATTTGCTTACTTAACATTCCATCCAACATGCGAAATGAAAAGCCTTAGAATTAAAAGTTTGTGATTGTGATTATGTTGATGTCATAATCGTGGAAATTTTGGACATTCTCAGTTTCAAAAATAGAGTTCAAAAAGCATATTATGTGGATTATGCGCCTTTGGGGTAATGTGGGAACATTTTATGTAGAGTTATGAACGTCGCGTCGGTTGTAGGGAAGTAAAAGGTGTTATTTTGTTTGCTTTCTCCGTCTAAAACATCTCACGTAACCGGGATTATTAAAGTGAAGTTTCGAATGAATGAACTTTGCATTAGGAAGAAGATGAGAAGGTCGAGTTTATGAAAGTATGACGACTACTAAGGGAGCATTCATAAATTTTATACATAACGCAAGATAGGGCCGTTTCCCCACCCTCCCTCTCCTTGTCACTGTTACAGGATAGGGTCATTTAACATGGACAGGATAGAGAGGCCCAGGACCCCCTCCCTCCCCTACCGTTATATAATTTATGAATGCTCCCTAAACTGCGAATGCAAGCAACGTTGCTGGTGAATATATTTAGCTCATGAATGTAGAGAAAGTTCTTAGGTATCCACTTACAAATACACAAATATTCCATTATATTGACTTACGATTTCCATTCTATCGGAGCAAAAAAAAATATTCCAAAACTTTTGGTGTTTACTCAAAATAGTAAATAAGTAAGTAATACTTTACGGTAGAGAAAAAAACATTATATGTATCTAAACTAGGTGTGCTGTATAATTGACAATCTAGGTGCGCTCACAAAAAACACTCACAGTAAAATGTAAATTCTGAACTATGCTTAAGCATATTCTGCTTTTCAATGCGATTCAACTTGTCCACACTCCAGAATTATATAGTAGGTTTGTTTAATTCGAAGCATTTTTACTCGAATCACAACAGCATTTACTTTCTTCAGCAGAAGATCCCTGCAGAAGAACAATTTCAAAAGTAAAGATGACTCCAATTACCCTCAATATAAATGGCATGCTGACAAGAAAGCAGCCCATTCCAGAAAAACCGAATCTTCTGCCGCACGTTATGCTTCGATCAAACCTGGACATCTAAAAATTATAAAATACGTTAATAAGTGAAATGGTAAATAATTTTATTCATTTGACCCATTCTTTAACATGATCAAGGCCGTTTTTCTGACATTTTTGTCATAATATTCCGGAGGACATTCTTGAATAACTTCCATGATTTGATGCGCGTAAACATTGACTTTAGCCAGATTAATTGATACCAAATACATCCTCAAGCCTAACTGTAAAAGGCTCCATGGACCATAAATTGACTGAATGAGGCTTCCGGGACCGGAGTCGTCTGAATGTAGCCCCATATAAATCTAGATTAAATTGAATACTTTTAGAAAATGAATCAGTAACTCGAGACAGAATGAAATAGAAGAACTTCTTTATGCTTTCCAATTCTGACCTGCATGCAGATATAAAAGATATTTGTGACATAAGAGAGAAAAATCAATGGTGACAGAACAGCTTCGAACTCTTTCAGCAGTAAACATAAGCAGTTATGGTCTCGTACAATGTTCACCCAGTCTTCCCGATTGGTAATTGGGTTTACAAAATCAAGGCCACTGTTTTCAGAATCGGTCAAAATTAGCTTCATTCTGCTCTTTTCGTATAATGTCTTAAAGCGAAAATAAAGCGCTCTTCCACAAACACCTGTAAAGCCAAAGATAAGACTTGGATTATTAAGTACTGACAACCTGTTCAGGTTTGAAAAAAAATATTTGTGCACAATTTTGAAGTACACAAAAACAAATCAGCATAGTTCCATCCGTATAGAGTCAGCTTATTTGCGATGAAAATCAAAACAGCATAAATTTCACTATATCCTAGAACATTCTCCCAGTCTGAATGAGATCGTCGGTAGTAAATTTCTAAAGGGGATGTTTTTGATTGAAGATCTTTTCCAGGACGCCCCTTATAGCCCATAAGGATGACATCTATCAAACCTACACTCTTTAAAACACAGATCATGAATCATGATAAGAAAGCATCAACAACAAGAATCCTCACCATTTAAGTTATCAAATGCTTGAAAGTATTTCAAGTGCAAAATTGCATTTTCCATTACAGCAGAGGATAGTATTACTAGCGCCATGAAACCAATGTGTCTTGAAAGATGCAAATCTGGGGAAAAGTAAGCTGTACGAGTTTTCACCCAGTAATGAAACAAACTAATCAATTTCTTCGCGCGGACGAAAAAATACAGATATCTATAGATCAATTACAATGATGCATTTTAGTCACATATATTTGAAAATGCGCGTACTTTTTTCAAATATAAGAAACATTTAACTTTACATGAAGAGACCATAGCCATAATATATTGGAGCTTTCATTGCTACAGCCAACTCGACCGCATTTCCTTTGGAAACTTGCGTCGTTTGAAAACATTCCAACATGAAGTTTACTCCCATAAAGAAGATCAAAACAATGCTCACAATAGAAGAGACGCTGTAGTGCCTAACGAAACAAAGTTCATTAGTTTCTGAGATATCATCATTCAAGTTACTAATTCTCATAATTTTTTTCTCAGCGCTTTACTTACCTAATTGATAGATTCAAATACGACTTTTGAAAAACACCCGAAAATGGTAGAATTCCAAGTATCTTTCCTATTACGAGAAACCATCTAACTTTAAGAAAGAGATCTTCGCCTCCTGTATCAGCCTCTGTAGAATCCTTTCCAGGCGGGATGGAAAGTGGTCCTTGTTGCCCCAACTTAACATTATTCTGACTCTGACCGTTAGCCATATCTTTTCCTGTCATAATTTTATCTTCGCTTGTCTCCCCTAAAATTATGTCAAAAACTTTGGGGATGTCCTTCTTGCTTTTATTTTTCATGATAGTTTTCACCTTACTTTTGAAATTCATATTCAAGTCTCAGTAGGAGACTTACTATAGAGCTTTTGCAGGTTTATTTAGTTGTTACATATGTGGTTCCCCTTATTAAGGCGCATGGAAATGGAATGGTAAGGCGCTTTAGGAGTTTTGATTTCTGTAATGAATGATGCGCTCTGTAACTCGGCATATTGCATGATGCTATCAGTCGTTGCTATTAGGTTTACTTACCAAAAACAAATATCCAAAATAAATGAACATAACATAATGAAGTAGCAGGTGTTCAAATTCGATTGTCTTATTATTACAGACAAATTCTTATACAAGACAAAGCAGTTCTTGCTTTTACTTTATTCCTTAGCTTTATAGATTATGCATGTACATAATAGGTACTTTACATGATATAAATTATTTAATACAACAACAATTTTTTCCATCCTGTGCGCTATCCGACGGTGCAACTTGCAGTAGGACGATTTCAAATGTGAAGATAACTCCAATAATTGATAGAATGCAGGGATAATTAAGCGTAAAACAACCTAAACCAGAAACCCCAATGGCGTGGCCACCAACAACACGTCTTTCGAGGCGAGCCACCTGAATTCAAATTACAAACACTTTATTAATTGCTGCCTTAATTAATAATAATTTCGAATTTATAATTGAATACATAATATGACATAAGTAATTCATTGCACAAACATCGGAGTTGTAGCATTCTGAGGGACACTCATGAAGAATCCGTTCAATGCCATGAGCATACACGTTAATTTTTGAACATGAGACTGCCACCAAATAAATTCTCAATACCAAATGTATGAAACTCCAAGGGGCATTGATAGCTTCACCAAGAGTATTCTTCTCGTCAACCATTAAGCCGTCAAGTAGCTAAAGCGAAACGATAAAAATTAATCAAGAAAGAATGCCCATACCTATATAAGCGGACCAAGGAAAGAAGGAACAATGAAGCCTACCTGCATGCAAACGTAATATATGTTAACCGAGAATGAAACGAATACGATTGGTGACAGGAAATCTTCAAACGCTTCAAGTAATTTGCAGAGTGCACTGTGATCCTTGACAATTTGTAACCATTTCTCGGTATCTGAACACATTGGCAATATTTTATGCGACTTTACGATTATTATTTTAACTACATATTTACTTAACATTTAGTGATCCACTCACCTCTAGTTTCAATCGCTTTCGGATTGCTAGAGAATCTCAGTTTGTCCTTGTTGGACTGCAGTAACTGCTCTTCGCTCACTTCAATCAGAGCTTTGAATTTGAAGTACAGTCCGCGTCCTAATAAAGCGATCCAAATGTCGACAACGTTCCAGGCAAATAGAATGAATTTGTGCTGGACAAACGCCAAGATAGCCCAGAAGGGGTTATATGAGATGTACTTTGACCAACTGCCATGTGAATTGATGTAGTAGGAACGAAGAATCGAGCTATTCCTCAATTTCGGTGAACCTAAACATTTATTTAAGATATTTGAAATTGAAATCGCATGTTGAAATTGAAATATTTAACTATAAAGCAATCTATTGAGAAACTAAAAGACCAAGACATTACCTTTAGCTAATTCGATAGCTTCCTCAAAATATCCCCAGTACAAAATTGTGTTCTCTAGAGTACCTGATAGGAGAACGGTGGTTGTGATAAGAATGACATCCCTTTTCAATTTGGCGTCTGGCTTAGTGTAATAAACGTAAGTCGACCTCCACGTTTTGAATAATTTAATTAACGATTTACTCCGTATCAGAAAGTATGCATATCTGAACGAAAGCAATCAAAATTATTAATACAAACCGATAGAACTTTTTGTCAGAATCTCATTAAATAGGAATTTTTACACAAATGTGCCCCAAGTATAGTAAAGGGAGGACCGGATGGCTTGAGCAATCTCGTATGCATTTTGTTTAGACGCGGATGCGGAACGAAGGGTCTCCAATATAGTGTTGAACATGAGTACAAAAAGGATCCCTAGAGATATGAAGCACGGGATGCTGCGCCATCTGCAATTTTTCAAAGGCCCAAAGGATTCAAATAAAAATAATTAATTACATTTACTACGATTTCATCTAAGATAAATTACCTGAACACGAGGTTTCGGGAGGATTTTGCAAAAACTCCTTTGTATGGCAGAAGCCCAATAAATCTTCCAAATATCATGAAACCCCGTAAGCTCTGAAAAAGCTCATCATTATCAATATCTTCTTGTTTCGGGAAACCTTCTGACATCTTTAAATTTTCGTTAATTATAAAGGGAAATTCCTTTTTGGAAACCGTGAAGGGGCTTGGGGCAAAAGCATGAATGGAGCTTATGGAGCTGGGCATTATTAACTTTGCGTCTATATTAAATTATGCACTTTGTTTGTTGTTTTGATATATCGCATATTACGTATACATGTAATAATTTTTGTGGAAGTGGCAATGGTAAACAATTATAAAGCAAAGTTTGGGTAAAGGACGACGCATACGTAATAATCTCTGAAATCGAGATAATGAATAGCACACACAAACATAATACAGGGGTAGGGTTTTCTGGAAATATGTCATTGTCATTTCACCCTTTGTTACGTACGCAATGATAATAACGCTTGGGAAATACATAAGTTTCAGCGTAGGACGGGCTCGGTTGGAAATATTGATCGCATTACGCAAATGACAAGAAGAAAGTATAGGCTATTGTGTTTTATGACACATGCATAATGCGTTCCAAGTTTTAGTTTTCGTTAAAATTACAGCTCTTTGAATAAAAGAACTGACAATTTAATGAATATCTCAATTCAGATATAAAAAGTAGAAATGCAAACCGCTGCTGGGATCCATCATCATCCATCTTGGAAGGGATAATCACAAATCAAATCTATGATGCTTAATGCTGACTCAATACTGTTTATTCAGGTGTACATCTTACAGTTACAGTCATTTTCCGCTAGAATATATTATGTAGATTATGACGGTAATACTATATTCGCTAAGAGCTATAGTTTGGTTGTCGCTTTGCTAAGCTATGGCGTTAGACATGCCGCTTCGCTATCAGTTGCCAGGCCTTGAAGCAACACTATTTCGACAGTGAACACTACATTAATTATGCTGAGCAGGGAAGGCTTTGTCAAGCAAAAACATCCGAGTCCTGAATTAAAAAAATACTCCATTTAAAATGATGATGATCACCCATAATACTTTAACGTATGCCCAAATTAATACCTTAATTAAATTATTGCTTGATGAAATTCATACCTGTTAAGCCTATATCGGGTCCTGCCGTTACGTGTTTGTCCACCCTTGATACCTTAAAAATAGAAACAATCACAAGATCAGATATAGGTAGTCGTTTAATAATTTGAATCTAATCAATTTAATTAACTCTTAATCAAGATTTTACCTCTGGATCGTAGAATTCGATCGGACATCTCTTAAAAATAGTTCCAATCTCATGCGCGTAGGTGTTTATGCGTGCTGCATTTATAGAAAGTAGAAATATTCTTATCATGAGATGGAGAAAGCTCCACGGGGCAAATATGGAATAGACTAAGTTTGCTTCAGTTTTGTTCGGAGTAAGACCATCAATCAACTGCATAAAATTACAAGTTAATATTTTGTAAACATTATTTTCATTCGCATATAGTTAAATGAAATACATTGTGAATATATGTACCTGCATGCAAATGTAGTATATGTTGGTGGCATAAGAACCAAATATTAAGGGCGACAAGAAAGTCTCGAAACCATTCACCAGCATGCAGAGTGAATCGTGATCCTTAACTATGTGGACCCAACTGAGACGTTCTGATAATGAATTAAAAATACAACCCGTAAATTAAAAATTAATGTCGTATAAAGTATAGATATACTCCATTTCGTTCATGAAAGAACTAATTTCTAACTAATTCTTCTAAATTCGAAAAACTCTCTGACTTCGAATCTAACCTGAGGGGGGAAATGGTTTGCCTGGTTCACCATCTGCATCGACGCTCAATTTCTTCTCTGCCACCTCACATAACGATTTAAACTTAAAATACAGAGCTCGCGAAAAGATTATTCCCAACACGTCCACATAATTCCAGGACGCCACCGCAAACTTA
>JAHZNI010001562.1:0-13727 GCA_027744415.1 Seira ritae | reverse complement strand
CGGTACCCACTTAATCGCACATTGCTCTCCTCTGTGTCGATAAAAACCAAGCGCGCTGATGGAATCTTCTTCATCTTATCGCGTTGCTTTAGTGTAATTTTTTCTTAACTATAATTGTAAGTTTCGGCTTAAGCAATAGCTTCTTCAGTAGCATTAGCAGTAATAATAGTAAAGTGACAGTAAGCTTGGGAGGGAGGGGGTAACGATGTATTTTTAGTAAATTAACTTAAGCTGTTGCACGACTTGTCAATCCAACTTTTGCAATTCTTTAACATGTCAATTCTTTGGTTTCACTGGTACTTTTTTTCAAGGAACACCATGCAGAGATTGGGTAATTATCGTAATTTTCAGATTAAGAACACAACATAATAATATGCAAAAGAGAAGTGTATTTCTCGAAAGGAATGAAGTCATTTGGAGATGGACGTAAAAGAGAAATGTATATTATGGCGATAATTGTTTACAAATGAAAATGGCTGAAATTAATAGCGATTACTGAGGCAGGTAGTATGCACTTAAATGAAATGCTTTTGGCTTTGAGGAATGCGCTGCTCCTACACTCTAAATAACTTGAATATGATTGTGCACAAAAATTATTTCGATAATCAGCACATTGTATAATACTTAGTCCGCTTGGATTCGAGAAATTAAAAGTAGCTTTGTTCCGTCTCTTTAATCAGAAGAGGAGGTTGAATTTGATCTTTTTTGGCTTAAGTATTTCCGTTTTGAGGATTCATAAGTTAAATACATTTCCTGAAGGACAATATCTAATCTGGCGGACCTTTAAAATTTTCGTCAACTAATATTTACCTGAGCTCAGCAATTTCATATCCACTTTGGAACGCAGTTAAACAGATAATGGCTATGTGAGACCACCAATAACAAGCTATTTGAAGCTACTAAGGGATTGTCTTCGCGTCATCATTGTACTACGTGCATCGTAGAAGGTAGCTTTCAAGGAGCGGCATTTGATAAATAACAAAAATAAAAAGTTGTTCCTTCTCAGCGTATAATTTTCACTTTTTCACCATATTTTACTTGCTAATTCAAAATATTTTGGATTCATCTCATCTTTTATGAATTACAGAATCGTTTAATTTGTCCACATCAGCAAAGAGCTGAAAGGATGCAAAATACCATGTTTTTTCTTGTTGAAAAAGCTCTTGAAAGTAGGAAGCCATTGGCACAACAGAGGAATTAACGTCTCCTCTTTGTTGTTTCTTCGTCCTCAAGATCCAATCCCATCATCCCCCAAATCCCAACATCAAAACATTTTGCGTTTTATTTTGACATTTTCGCTGCTGCAAAGTCACAAGAGGGGCAGGCAGGCGGGCAGATTGAGTCATTATTACCTCATGTACATATATATTGTGCAGTGGTAATTCTTGTAAGATGACAAAATTACAAGTTTTGAGCGGGTGCCTTATTATTATCAAGTAACTGACTCGTCGACTCGTGCTTCTGAAAATTTCCTCACTTTTTCAGTTCTCGTCTTTTGAATGGGCAAGGAGCAGAAGTAGCATTAGCGCAAACGACTGATTAGTGGCAATGGCAACATAGGGTGATTAAATTGTGCTTATTATTAATTTGGGATAACCTCAGACCAGCAGTCTGCATTCTGAAAAATTGTTCAGCCTTTTTCATATTTTCATTTCATTGCATAACGTTTCCTTAATCATCCCCTAGTAACAATGCTTCACTTTGCTCTACAATATGTACGAGGTTCCCATGCATGTAATTATACATTAATTAGCTAAAGGCGCATACGTTAATGACAAATGTCGGAGTTTGGGATGGCGTGTGCTATTCTGAATTTGCTCCGCGCGAAAACAAGTAACGTACTACAGACTGACCAGCAGCGTAAAAAAATTTGCGAAACTTAATGATTTACTACGGGAAAATATTTTTTCAATTGTTGTAATGAGCATCCAGTACACCCAAATTGCTTTTACAAATTGCAATTGTTTTGCCTGAATTGAATGAAGCATGTTTCACGGTAATTTTGATATTACTCACTCTCTCGTCTCGACTCTCGACATCAATCAAAACTTAAATGTGAGATTTGAGTATAAAAAAATGGTGCGGCAAAAAGACAAAAGCATCAAAGTCAAAGTAAGTGAATTTGTGGAAAGTTCCACGAGATCTTGTTTAAATGAATTCATCTCCATTTCTACCTTGAATTTCTTTAAAGGGGAGAATGTTTTTGCTATCAATGATTTGATAAAGCTGGGATTCAATACCTTGGACTTTGCCAGAAACATTTCCCTTACTTACCTACTTGTTTCGTTTAAACTTCACGGGTGATTGATTTGATGATGCCACATAAGTTGGTTACATGTTGTTTGTCAAGTTCTGTTTAATAATAAGTATTCCAGGACATTTTGGGAACTCGCAGAGGTCAATAAATATTTATGATTATATGATCAGCACGTATAATGCGTAGGTAAGAAATGACGTCGACAAAATCTGCTGTTCCAGACGTTTCCCTCTTGTTTGCTTGCATAACTATAATTATCCATTGATGTGTAGTGATACTATTATTATTGCAAACTAAAGTTCAATGTCAGAGGTCAATTACGTTCGATCAGGTTGAAGTTTCTGAACCAAACGATATGATAGCATATAAGGTTTCCTGGTTAGATTGACTTTTCCTGAGAGATCATGATTTGCTATCTCTAAAAAAATGCTGATGAAACCATGTACTTCAGCTTCTATACAAGCTTGATGTTTTGACCCAGGTCAAAATTATGTTTATGGAATTAATCTGACACGTGATAATACGAAGGTGAAGAGTTAGATAGAATGTTCAAGAAATAATGCATGAACTCTCAAAATAACCTATTCTTGACATTGAGAGTTCCTTTATTCTGCGCATCAACTGAGATGAAACAAGCAAAGGGCTTGCTTTGAGAATGAGAGACCCTGCAATGCCCTCTCGCCAACTTATTCTAAACCTTCGCAAACGTAAGCAAGTCCTCCCATATGCATTTTTGCAATTTCCTAAGTCTCCTAGCTGAACAAAAAAGCCAATAGAATTTTGACGTAATATTAATTCCGCATTAAATAACCTGGACATTGACACGTTTCTTTCGATCTTTGTCCTTCGTGATGAAGTCAACGGTCGTGTAATACCTCAAAATTAAGACGTTTTCTTGTTAATTGCGTCAATGTTACTTTTCTAAGATTATAAGCATTTTTAATGATAGTGATTAAATTTCAGACGATGTTACAACTTCCCCGTAGCAATGAAGTTATTTATGCTTACATGGGTTCTGTTACTGGCTACAAAAACTAATAATGTAAAGTTAATGTCTGTAATTGCATGTTGCTAGACCATAACCATAACCATTCATAACAATTTTAGAATAAAACTTATACCGACAAACAAAGCTCCTTTGATGATTTAAAATGTAAAGCAGCAGGAAAGAGTGGTGGCAAATTCACGAGCAAGTAAGATAATAAGGTTAAGGTTATGATCTTACTGTAGGACGTTTGTTTCTTGGTTTACCTTTGATAAAACGCGTAAATGCAAGATTTCAAATTAAAAGTGAGCACGAAAACTTCATGTGATTTCGAGGAAACGAGGTAAAGAACAAAGTTCTCACCCAATCAGCGGAAATGAGACGAACTCTGAACCAAATTTTACCTAGAAAATCCGCTTGCGACATGCAAAACACAATTTTATATAATACATATTAATAATTGGAAGGGTTTTAATGCGCTGCCCCGACAATTTGCCTTCTAAAATACCACATAATACTTAATTCTGAAGTACTTCGTAAAATATAACAAATTCGTATATTTCATAAGTACCGCTTCCGGAAATCCCGTGTCATGAATCATCATGAAACGCAATAAAATTATGCACTGTTAAAAAAAGTGCAGGTGTCTTGCAAAGAAAAATGCTTCCTTTCCTTCAAGTTCATGACTCCATGATTTCTCTACCACAATAATGAAGTTGAACAATGCTTCAATCCGGTGCACACACTTTAGAGGAATAACGCAATTTAAACAAAGTTGTTACATGATATAGGTACTTTAAAATTGCATATGTACTGCAATTTCGATAGCAATCATCACAATTATCAGCAATTTTTTGCTACACAAATGATGTTCTAGATTTCTCGGTTAGAGAAGCTACCACAAGTTCACGATTGTTCCCAGGTAAACCGAGAATCCGTGTTTACGAATTATCTCTTTCTAATTGCGCAACAACTGAGGAAAACTAAGCTGCACGAATTTCCTTAATCCAGTCAAAAAACTTAGCATGAGATATGATGAACTATGAACCCGAACAAGCCCTGATAGCATCTTATGTATTTTTCTCTGTTACTTCATATGCAATTAAAATTAAGACCACGCGCATATATTACTAGTTTTCGTGGAAAATTTCCTCAACCACCAAACCGATAATATTGTGGAAATGGAAATCATAAATAAATCATGTATAGAGAAGAAAAACTTGTGCCAGTCACGCATATGTAATTAGTAATGGAATCATGGGAAACTGGTCAACTTATTAAATTTAATAAACTGCAACAACAATCATGCTGTGCTGAGGTGCAGCAGTCATATAATTTCATGCTGGAAAAATGAAGTATTTAAATTTCTCAGTAGGCATTGCTGATTGGCAAATTATGGGTGCCTAAAAAAGAATTTATTTTGATTTGTTGAAATGGCAAGTGAAAATACAAGTATTCAAAACAGCATCATGTCATGATCACAATTCGAAAAGCTTAGGTACATGGACTGTAAGCTGCTTAATTTGACCCAGTGAACCTTTTTGTGATTGTTGTCCCAACATGCAAACATTTTTTTAGTTTTGCCTGTTCCATGAAAAAAATTCATTTTTTTGCTCAATTTATTTCAGATTTTGTTGAAAGCAATGATGGCTTACAAAGAAGTGGATACAAAAGAAAGTAAACAGCAGAATGTGTTGAAATTGAAATGATTATCTCTGGACTTGGCTATGGTTCAACACTTTTTTTGCAAAACTCACAAGAAATATCAAATGAGCAAATGAATATTTTGCAACTCTGTTCTCTACGATTGTATTATCCATGATGGTGAATTTTTTCAGCATCATTGCAATTAGTGAAAAGTAAAATGCACATAAACTTACTGCAGTTACTTCGTTAAAACGAAATTTTGTCGACTTAGCAGAATGTAACGGTGTTAAATGTACTCAGAGTTCATTCAAAGGTACTTTGGTCGATCAAAATAATCAACAAATCCGTCAAGTCTACACTAATTAAGCAGAAAATTAGCACATACCTGTTCTGTCTGCCCTGACGCCATAATATTGTGGATGAAGTTAAAATATTAGGTTGTTATTATCATCATTTTTTGTGAGAAAAATTGTCCGTTGTCAACGTTCCTTGTTACTAAAACTTTAATATAAATTTGCCCCACCTGTTCGGGTGGGACTGAAATTCAATTGCCAATATGTACCTATGCATCGCTCATTGATATCCATCTAGAATTTCATCCAAATATCTCATTTCTATTGGAAGATATCGTGTTCACAGACATACAGACAGAAAATGCATTGAATAAGAACAGACTTTTCCTTTTCCTTTAAACTAGGTATTAACTTTTTATGATCACATTCGTTACTCTCATTAATTCACGTGCTCATTTCTCCGCATCATGGCCGACTTGAATAAAAATAATTTAGAACACGGACAAGTCAAATGTCAAAGTACTTTTTCAAATCATGCAAAATACAAGCCATATAATATTGAACTCTCCGAACCCAACTTTGCACGTTGACATTATTTGGGTTCTCTCATCAATCCCAATCTTCTTTATCTTTGAGCAATCACAAGATACTCATCAGCTATGAATAGTTGTTATCGATAAAGATACGTTGATGTTGATGCGTTAGTCTCACTTTTTTCTGAGGAAATGGATGATACAGCGATAAAAATATGCATTTTGCATGCAAGTTTGCATGTCCGTACATTTGTTCCGCCTTCCGCCAAAATTGTTGATAAAAAACAAATAGAGATATATTCCAACAATTACTATCTGATTCGCAAAAAAAAAACAATAATTTGGAAGCCGTCGTCGTCGAAGCTTCTGGACTCGAGAGCTTTGTCGTAAATGATCAATCAAAAGAATCCTTTATAGAATACAAAAATTACATTCATTTCAATTTCAGCATCATACAAATACTTATGTATGTATGCATAAGTATGCCATGTGCATGCATAAATTTATGAAGACAAAACTGGTTTGGTTTGCTGGTGCGGTTCCATTTTTCTTTCCAAAACCTAATCATCATCATCATCATCAGGCTATCACATCACCTCAAATTATTGCAATTTTATTGTTTGTCCGTCTTACATATACGTCTTAGAAAAATCGACGCCATATTTATTCTCATTTTCATTCTGCTGTAAAATGATCATAAAGTGTATACCGTTTCCAATGCATGAATTTTTTTTTCATACAATTATAAAGTTTAATACGTCAATCAGCTCTAGTAAATTTCTTCCAAACTGCTTGTATGTATTTATCATACAATACTGTCTAGTCTAGCTTGTTCCGAAATGCCTACTATATCACATCATATCACATGACATGAAAAAAATTCCTCTGACGCTCTTCTATAGCCCGACGACTTGCTAGAAAGAGCTAGGGCTAGTGCTCAGCTCTTTGTTTTCGTTTTAGTAATTCTGGGGAAACATAAAAAAGCAAAATATGATAATATATGGAGGAATACAGACGGGTAAAAAAACTTGCTGGAGAAGAAGAAAAAACAGCAGGTTTTATTCCTTCTCTTTTGCGCTGTACTACAGTATACCTGTTTGACAGTTTGCAATTTTACATTTACAGGTTGGGCTGGCTCACTAGATACATCTTCTAGAACGTAAGCATTTTCCAATTAATATTCGAATAAACGAGAAAAAAAGTTGTTCTGGTCTGCATAACATTAGTTTGCTGTATAGCTGGCGAAAAAAGTTAGCATGAGGTGACATACAAGGTCATGACAAGTGTCATGATTCATGATGGTCCAGCGCGTAGGCACATCCGAGCTTGTTTTAGAACTTGTGTGTTCATGTTGTATTGAGGGTCCAGAAATAAAAGCTATTTACATACATACCGAACTTGATTTGAATATATTCATCGATCATTAATATTTGCAGGATTTGCCTGAGGCACTTGACTTTGACTTTTACCCTGGCCAAAGTTTGGTGAACACGTAGTTACCTAAATACTTAATCAGCGAGGATCTTCATGATGGTGAGCCAAAAAATTATCTAACGTTCTGCAATGATGATGGCTCTTTATTACTAAGAACATAAGTTGGAGAGACATGCCAAATTATTGTTGTTTTTTTCTGGACAAAATAAACAAGCAAACTGGAACGAACTTTATTGGATATGGAGTGATGCTTCTTCATCATCATCACCATGAGCACATCCTTTAAATGTACGCATATGTAAATAAAGAGTACGCATGAATGTATACAAACCATTTTTTGCGTTATCATCGGAAAATTGATAAAAAGTCTACTTGTACTCCCGAAACTGAAAGATAACAGGAATTGAGGGCGGCCGAGGAGCACGAGTGAGTGAACGAACAAACGCAGCTTCCTGGTTTTTATTATTTTGAAAGAGATTGAAAAACAAAAAGGAGATACTTTTGTTTCAAAGTATTTTTTCCGGGTCAGTGTTTTCAACGAGTTTTCGAAGGTCTCACGTCTTCGCGCTGGATAATATTTATCGTGTGAAGTGACAGGAACTGGCTCACTATATTACACTAGTGAATGAATGAGTAATCTACAGGATATGTTTACTTAAGTTCTTGGGATTCACAAAGGTTTTTTGTCGGATTACCTAAATCTGACTCAACTGAAGCTACGTATTTGCTTTTGTTTGCCTGAGGTGGGGGATAGTCCCTGTATTGAAAATAATTAGGTACGAACACATGTCTACAGAATCATCATTCAGTTAATCAGTTTCCATTCCAGCAATTCCTTTTGCTCATTTCAGAGTATAAAACCAAAACGCCCAGGAGTTCATGAATAGATATCAGAGAAACGCTAAGCCAACAAACTTGTATTGCTAGTTCTTGTGCCAAGTTTATAAACTGTCGGTGAATGCAAAAATCAGGGTGTGATTTTTTTATTGTCAGCAAAAAAATATTCAAATCGTGTAAAAATAGAAAAAGGGGTAAGTACTTTTCACGCATTTATAATTAAGCAATAACCTTGCCCAATAACAAGTTCTCCGTTCACGAATGCACCTCCTGAGAACTGCACCTGTTTCTGGTATTAACCGGTCATATATATGTATTGGGAGAATGAGTATTGAAAATTGAAAAAGTATAATTTATTGTCGCTATCAAGTGGTTGTGGAAATTCAAGTACAAGTACATCATATTATGCAGATAGAGAGAAAGAGTAACGTCAGACAGAATTTTAGCAAAGTTGTCCTAGTCCTAATCCACTTTTCTGACTTAAAATTCACGTGACGCGAAAGAATTGGCAAAGCCGATATACAATGGCAAAAATTTACGAAAAAATGTCGTTCTTTCTAGCTAAGATTAAAAAATCCATGACAGGAATATGAAAAAAGGGATTTCCAACCTTGAATATAAAATTTTGTTGCTGGTCTTTTACCTGCGTGGATTAAACGCGAATCAACTCGTTTCAGACGATCACATCACATCATAGATTAGCTTAGGTGGCAAATGGCAGCATTAAAATTTATTTATGCGCATATAGGAAAGAACGCATGCTGGTCAATCCTGACTCATGATTTGCATTATGTATGTATCAACTTTCCTTACATAAGTTGCGAAAATAAATTAATGCTTCATATTTTCAAGCAATAATGGAAAAATTGTAGAATTTTTACGCTTATAACAACGAATGCAAATGTGGAAAGAGGTGGACTCGTCTTCTAGACTTATCCCATCCCAGTATAATCACATGCAACGTTTTTTTCTTGCAAACATTTTACTTTATAATGCAGAAAAAAAGTAAAACTTATAACCAGGAAAAAAGTGGTCAAGCAAGGTTTTTCTAAATGGATTTTTACATTACACACAAGCCTTTTTTCCCGAGGAGGAGGATTGAGGAGTACAAACCATGTTTATGATGTCAACAATTAAACAGAAAGTCTAGCACGATACCCTGGCCTGTTCTTCTTTTCGCAACTCGAAAGAAATTATTGTTGATGTGTATTTGTACACATAGTTACATATATGGATCAGTATGAGCATTTTTGAAGAGCTAGGACACGGTTTTGCCAAGTGACCATTCTTCTACGCACGACGATGTATCTTGTTATATTATACTGCGAAAAAAGAATCTTCCGAACCAAGTAATCATAATGGTTTAGTTTGCATTCGTGTTTCGAATTTTTCGCTTTTTTATATCTGAATGGGGAATACCCATTGTATTCCTTATTGTATCTTGAGAGGTCCTCGTATTAATCTATCCCGGTCCGTGCATGCAAAGCTTAAGCTAGGCTTCGACTTTAGCGTTTTCTCTCTCTCTATTAATATGCCGTTGGTTAGGTCAAGTTCACACTCAGTTTCTGTCTTGGAACAGAACGGACAACATCTTAACTAATTGAATTGTTGCATTCTTTGCACTTGAACAGGAGGAGCTCTTTAGATCTATCTGTTTTTTCTAGAAAAACCGTCAAGTTCATTCATTTTTTGTGTCTTTCTTGTTGTCCTACTCGGATAGCTTGAGTTGCGCATGAAGAATTTGTTAACAACAGTGGTGTACTTACCATACATCCTTTGAAGGAAAATTTAATTTGTTCACGTCGTGTTGTGTTGTTCCAGCAGCAAGTTTCTCAGCAAGTTCGTTAGCCTCCTTTGTAGCATTTCCGCCTTATATCACCAACACCAACTTATATAGTTTTCGCGCTCGTCTAGTCTCTCGCTTTGACTAGTCAAAATCTGTCCCTTGTCGGAGGAATAAAGTTCACTTGAGACCAGCAATTACCTCAACATGCTCATTATAGGAGAGCAGAAACATGACGAGGCTGTGAAGGCCCTTAGGAGGATGGCCAGAGGTAAGATTATTTTAATTGCCAAAAAGAAATTTCGGAATAAAAAATGTTTCCCGCATTTATGATTCCAAATCTTAAATAATTAACATGATCTTCTCTTTGAAACTTTATAGAGGACGAGGAAATTTCAAGTTGTGGGATCGACTTAACAGACGATTTTCTGAACTCCTACATTCAAGGCAAAAACGGTGACCAGAAGAAAGCATTCAAGGCCCTCAAGACTTACGTGTCCGTCCGGAAAGGGAAATACAACGATTTCTTCAAAACAGTTATACCGAGCCGGTGCAAGTACTTCCAAGACATTCCAAAGTTTCAGGCCTTTTTCAAGCATAAAGATGAAGAAGGACACGTTGTAGGATTCTTCAAGCTATGTAAGTCAGTAAAACAAATTTGGCTTGTGCAAATACTAGGGCTTTTTTCGTAGAACTCCTTTTCTTTCAATAAAATGCATCTTCATTACTACACCATTGAATCATTATCAATTTATATCAACCTCCTTTTGTCGTCTTTCAAAAACTTGCTAAAGAAGCCATGACCTAAGCTCTCTGAATAAGTAGAAATTTGCTATGCAGAAAAAACACATCGTCAAAAAAAAGTTGCAACGCCACAAATTGGTGTGCTCATTGAAATGCATACAATATTGCCAGATAAAACCAGTCTTGCAAATTCATTTTTTTCTCCTTCTTATTTTTTCAGCGATGATTGATTTCAATGTTGTGGACATTGAAGACGTATTTCGGGGATTGATCATAGCCGCAGAAGAATTACTAACGACCGAGGCCCTCACCAAGCAGGGTATAGTTGCCATCATTGATTGCAGAGGGATAGGCTTGCATCACGTGAAGGTCTTCACTCCCTACCGCATCCAATTCTTATTCAACATTTTTGTGGTAAGTTGACATTGTGTGAACTCAATAAATATGTAATATATGCTAAATAAGCTGTTTTCGAGCTTTTGCATATTATTTTCCGAAATTCAATTTTTTCCTGCGGAAAGTAAACAGGGAACTTTTAAGTTTTTTGTTATTTCTTTTTGTCTTCTCTCTACATAAGTGAATGGATTATAAAACCGGTTTCAACTTTTTTTTCTTTCTAGGGAACCTATCCCATCAAGTACAAGGGATTTCATGTAATGTACGACTCGTTCATTTTCGATCCCCTTCTCAAACTCTTTAAGATGTTTGCACCAAGGAAGATTCGAGAAAGGGTAAGCTGCTACTACTTACATTATGCTATTGCGACATTTAAATAAAAATGCTTACGCTTTCCTTTGGCATTCCCACCGGAAAAGAACAAAAGAAGAATCAAGAATCATTCTGATTTATGCTTCACTCTCAGTCAGCATTTTGCAATTAACACGTGACATTTTTGTGTCTGCAGATTTACCTGCACGGAAAGGACGAAAAATCATTGCAGTCCTCAATTCCTGCCTCCATTCTTCCCGACTGGCTCGGAGGGGAGCTACCTGTGGAGAACTGTTATGATTACGAAATGGAAGAAAAGGCATATGCACGAGAAGAACATTACAGAAAGATTGCACTGTGAGTTATTTTCTTTTTGTTTTGTTTTTTTCACTGACATTTACAAGCGACACCGTTTTCCGGTCATTTGTTAAACAGTACACGTCAATCAAAGTCAGACACGGTGTCCAGTTCCTGACCTATGTCATATAGTTGTGCTTGAAATGAAGTGAGTGATTGAAATCAAGGCTAAAACATTTTTTTTCTTTTCTTTTGTTTCAGAAAATGGTAACGAAGACTGAATAACACTCAGCTAGATGAAGCTTACCAAATAACGTGTCATCGTAAAAAAATGTTGAATAATGCTATTATATATTATTATGTAATTTACTTCTTTAAGTTATTCCTTAAAATTGTTTTGTTTAGTATGAACTTAGAGACATAGTATTGTATAGTACAGTTCAAACGTTCCTCCTTTTTTGTTGATTTTTAAACTTGTAAAACATGGCAAATTATGTTATATTTACTCGTCAAAAAAAATTTTCCGATATTTTTTTCTATGGAGGATTTTTATTATTATTGCGCAAGCTATGTTTGTACAAAGACAATGAAATGTTTGTGATATTTGTGGATGAAAACGAAAATGCACATAACTGTTAAAAGTACATGAATATGATCAATTACAAAAAAATAAAATAATCAAACTATATCGCATTGAAATCGAATTGAAGATGATCAGTTCCGTGATTTTTTTTATCTGACCCTAGGGTGTAGACTATAGCATGTAGAAATCTAGACTCATAAGATTATTACTAAAATTAAGCAATTTCCATAAACTCTGGAATTATTACTCAGGACTCATCAATGTTCTCGTATTGAACAATTTGAAATAATTTTAGAAAATCATGCAATGCAATTCCTGTTTCTCTTACTTTCTCAATTTTAAAAGAATTGATGTAATTGGCTATGATACTAAGTAATATTATGCGGTTTCAAGTAATGATTATATTATGCAAATGCCATTCATCGCTGCATTACATATTCTCATGTTAAGTTCAGTGTTATATCAAGGACTGCTGGACAGATCTGCATTTTTGACTTTAACATTGAAAAGGTTTTTGGTTCACTGATTAGGTCACCTTCAACCACTGGACATACGATGAGATTCAATAGAAGCAATCATCATAAATTTAATTCTTTCGGCAACACACGTAATAGTATAAAGTTTAGTGCAATTGCAGCCAGGGTAGGATGTATACTCACAGTTCATTCAGAGAAATATTACCGAACCCAAGGGGTTTTTGGTTTCAATCAATTTAAATAAAAATTCATCACAACCATTGATTTTTAAGCAGTTACCAATTCTGACAGTTGAATGGTTAGGGCTTGATTTCTAAAATATTTGTCAGTTTCAAAGAAAGCTCCACCGTTGAATCATTTAGCTGTAGTTTTGAATCATTTGCTTCAAAATAGCTAACCCTCTAACTGAATTGACTGTCGCTTGGAAACGGGTTGTGTAGCACCAAAATATATTTTTCGATGACATAATCTCAGCAAAAGTCATTAACATCACGCACATAGTATTAATGCCCGATGGACATTCATGCATATCTTGAGAAAGAAATTGAAGAACTTGTATTATAGTTATTGCTATGCTGACAGAATAAATTGGACCATGTAGTCATTTGTTTTCCCTATGCAGTCCTGAGGAAGAGGATGAGAATCAAAATAATGTATTATACATCCCAGATGCAGTCAGCCATCATAACAACTAATTAAAGTATTCAGATGTTTCTCATTAATCCAAAAGTAAATTTATAGAAATGATGACATGTCTGGCCCATCCTAACAGTTTAAAACGTACTAACGCCGGACATATTAAATTAATACGAAAATTAGATTGAGATTGTGAATATAATATCTTTAGCAGAATCGATGGTATTCATTTCGCTATCGTTCAATTGCGGATTAGATTATTACTCACTGAGTCGGTGCTTCATTCATTCATAAATAAATGAAAGAATAAGCTATTATAACTCAAACGCTTCCTCATTACATGAATTAATTCTTTTTGGATCGCAGTCGACTGTCTCATCACACCACTTCATCAATGTCTAGGTATGTATTAGGTATGCATGTTCATTCATCAATCATTCAATAATATAACTTATGAAATTGTGAGGAAATCACATTTCAACTAGACATGTTCGTCATGCTTCACAAGAAAAGT
>JAHZNI010001561.1:0-10750 GCA_027744415.1 Seira ritae | reverse complement strand
GACAAGCCAGGCAGGAGAAGAAATCCTATACAAAATACATGAACAAGCTGAGTGAAAAAATACACAGTACTCTCTCTCCTGCCATCGTGAAAACTAGAGTTTGGGCCATACGAAGAGAAGAGCGAAAAGTTGGAGCTTCCGCTGCAAGCTCGTCTCTATTTCCAAGAGAATATCCCGCCCCTTCATGAGAGCATGAGCCTCTCCAAATGTTTCAGTGGAACTTGAAAGCTTGACTTTTTAGTCCTGAGTTGGCGTCTGAAGAGAAAGGAGCTTTTCTCAGTTGTCTTTCCCAGTTTTTTCTCTCTACCCCTTTTCTCTCTCATTCACAATTTATTCACACAGTCACACCGCTTGTTCCCTCTACATTATACTACCGTTCTACCAGCAACAACTGCTCTTCTGCTATCATCATTTTACGTCTAGGAAAAAAATATAACTTCGGCAAAAAATTATTACTGCAACTGCTGAGCAGCTTCTGCCATTTGCTGAGACGAAACAAAGTCCAAGTCCACACCAGACTAGACCATAAGTCCATTAAACCATTGCAATCAACTGATTCGTCTTGTGTAATATTACACCATCATCAACTACAAAACACCAGATATAGTTGTCAGAGTAAATAAACCCATTGTTGACCATCATCATCAGCATCATCATTTTACCAAACCACCACCACCACCGTTCCATCAGCGAAAACGTTTTTAGCAGAGAGCAGAAAAGAGTAAAGGAAACCTTTATCGTAATTTATTCGCCGATTTAAGGGAAAGGATATCTCTCGCAATAGTGATTCCGCAAACAACCAAAAGAAATTGGCAATAATCTTCTTGTTTACTCCATCGTCATCCCCTCGTTCACAACAAAATACCTTCACCGTCATCATCATCATATTATATCCACACAGATTTTTCTTACTGTTGTGAACAACGCGTTGTGAGATAAAAGGGAGAAAAAATATTCATTAAAACTGAACAAGTCAAAGGAGGAAACGAAATTTCTTTGAAATTCCTCATAACCTCAAGAAGAAAGGAAATCCGTTGAAGAGAAAAACTTTCTTTCTGAGTTATTGCGGGCTTCACAAAAATTAAGCAAAAATTGTCATTCGTACAACAGTTTAGCAAATATTTTTTTGTTCGTGTTCCACTTCAATCTTAACTTTTTTTATCTGAAAGAAGGAAGACACTTTTTGGACAAGTTTATCAAAATATAACTTTGTTCTGCACTTTACGTTCTACTAAGGTCTAAGACTCAAAGCTTGAAGTTCTTTTTCTCGCGACAGTGTTGAAATCAAGGGAAGAGAAAAACTCCTCACAAGCAAAATAACTTTGTCCCTCCGGATTCATCTATTCCGTCGTTTGAATAATTCTTGTTTTGACATGAGTCTCTAGTTTCATGGAAAGCAGAACCCTGAGTAAAAACTGACTTGAAGCTCTACTTAATTTTCGTAATTCTTCCCACGTCACTTTTCCTCTAAATTTTATGCTAGTTCTTGTGTCATCTCTCTCCGTTGAAGGTAAGTTCATGTCAACTTCCATCATCCTCTATTATACTCGTATAAATATGTCGTCCTATCCTAATCCAAGTACTACACTATACATGCTACGAAACAAAGTTTGTACGATTTCTTTCAATTTTATACAGGCTTCTGGTCTAGCAGTTTTGATACAAATGAGACAAGCATCTGCATTACATAAATGTTCCATCTTTTTAGATGGCAGAATTAGAATGGCTATGAATTTAGCATCCCATTGACTTTCTTGTCATTCCAACCTTAAATATTAAGAACTGAAAGCGGATTAATTTTTAAATAAGACGCATCAGACTCGAATTCCAAATGTTAGTTGAATTATACTATACCTTATTCTATTATTGATGCTTTTCTTCGCATTCGCCAGTTTATTTTCGTCGATTATCTCGTTTCCAGCATTTCCTGTTGAGGAAAGATACAATAACAGTTTTTTTAGTTTGCACACATGTAAGTACAAGGGCAAATGTTGTCCCAATCGACTTTCACAAGTAGTGTCAAACGGGATTAAAATGACTTCCAAATAATTACTATAATTACTATTTACCAATGTTCGAAGCTAAGAAAAACGGTGGTACTAATTTTGCATCGCAATCCAGAGCGGAAGGATCGATAATAATTTATGAAAACGCACGCTATCATTTCAAATCTGTGCTTCTTTAGCAAATTTTGCAAGTCACACAAGCAACCAGATCATTTGCAATATTTTTTTCAAAATAAATTACTTTAATGATCACGATCACAAGCAATTAAGCCCTCACCGAAACCTGAGCTGCAATGTATTTAATCTCTCTTTTCTTGATATTATTTTCTTGGAGAAACTAGAGTGCATGAACAAGAGCTTTGCTTTTGCCTGGCGAGAAAACAAAGTCCTTTCTTTTCAGCATCTCTCTCCCTCAACATGGACTGAATATTGGCATTGGCAACAAGCAGTCGTCGAGTCGAGCAAAGTCAATGGAAGCAAAGCAAAAAGGATAGAGCAGCTGCTATTTGCTATTCTGTCCATGCAAGTCTCCTTTTGCTTTTCTCACTCCCCCTATTCCCTCCAATGCATTGCGCGCTATCCATGTTGAGTTCGGCTCTCGGCTGTTGCTTTGCTTTGCTGCTCAGCCAAGAAAGAGCCAAGTCAGTCGTCGATACTGCTCTTGCTCTTGCATGGGATGCTTTGGGAAGAAAGGGATCATAGTAGACAGAATGCACTTGCCAATGCGCGCTTTCTTTCAAAAATTCTTCCGGAGTAAATAGAGAACGGGAGATAAAACAAGCAAAAGCAGATGCATTTTTGTTTTTCCCTTTTCGTCCTAAAAGATTAGATAGGGGAGGAGGGATATGTACATACAATAAACAAAAAAAATTATGTTTGTGTGTGTGCGAGTATGTAGTAACATAACGTAATAATATTTTTCTTACTATTTTTTCCGTCTTCTTCTTCTCATGTACTTAGGAAAAATACATGTACGCAACAACGCACACATGCACACAACAATTTTTTTTGCACAGATTTTTCCACTTAGCTAAAATTATTTAGTGAGACCAACTATAGTTTTTTACTGTTAGGGTTTTGCAAAAAAAAATTGTTTTTATTATTACGTTTTTACACGCTTTTAATGCTGCTCATTATTATGTTACTGATTAGAATCCACCTGTTTTTTACGTAAGTTTTTCAGTGTGATTATGTTATGTTAGGATTTTTGAAGTTCTCTGAAGAGATTCTTGGTTGTGGTCAATTATGCGCTTTTTAAAAACTACTTTTTTAAAATTTCAAATTTTATTTTAAAGAGAGAGTGTGAATTAGTAAAGAACACTCGATTTTTTAAAGATAACCGATTCATTCATTCAAGTTTTGTTTACTTACGTGCAAAAGTGGAAAATTTTTTAAAAATTTAAATTTTGTATTGTTTACTTACGTGAAACAATAATTTTCTTCCGGATGAAAAAAAGTGATTTTTAAGGCTTTAACTGTCAAACTAAGAGTGAGCTGGAACCTTTGACCTTCACATTAACTTCGGGAAAGAAAAGACAACGACGAGTTTCTTAAATGTGGGTAAGAGAGAGAATATTACTTTGATTTTTGTTGGTGTTCTGTGCACGGAATACAACCGGCTGAGTATAGTTATCTTGTGGCTGAATTATTGATTTTTGTATTTGTAGTAATATATGTTCTAATGAAATTATCCGATAATAAAATTATTGTGCGCAAAACACGACTAAAAGGAAGTGTGTTGGTGTTCACGTTCAAGTCCTTGTGCGAAGTTACATTGGGTAGTAGCAAGGCAAAAGAAGGTGCAAGGCATCTTGTTCTAAATAAACGATGAATTATATTATACTTTGGTTTGGTTTGCGCATATTATATTATAGTAGCTTGCTTGTGGTCATAAAATGAAATGAAGTGACTATGTCACAGGAAATTATAAAGTTGTTAGCCATTAGTCATCGCACTAAAATATTGTTACTCTGATTCAATAATCATGCGTTTCATAATCATTAATCATGCACAATAGAAAAATATGTTGGTCATTGAAAAAAGGATTCAATTATGTTTATATTGAAGTGAAATTTATTATAAAAAAATTCATGTTTCCTTCTAGCATCGTTTAAAATGAAAAACCAAAGGAAGGAATTGCATATTGCACCTTAATCCTAAATGCATGAAAGATAGAGAGGTTCGATAAAGTATCATGTTTTACGAGGTTAGTTATATCTATCTATGATGAATTGCCTTTTAATAATTGGCCCACTCAGAACCAGAAAACACGAACGCTCCAAGAGCGTTAATTGTTTATGTATATAGGATTGACTGTATAATGCATAAGCGTGCTTAGCTCTAAGTAATTACCTTTTTACCTGTTTTGCACGAGCATTCACGAGCTCCTGAGCTCAAAACACGCATATCTCCCTATTATGTTTTTTTTCGCCAAGGACAAACAAATTAAAATTTGGTTCCAGGAATGTGTACTATTTAAAATTCTACTGCTAATTCGAACAAATCATTCAGCTCAGAAAAATTGCATTGTTTTACAGGGGGTGGGTGGAGGATTCTGACAACTCACCCCCTCACGCGCATACCTAATGACTGATGTCGAATTACCGTAATGTTACAAGCGAAGCATGTCAAGCAAAGTACATGTAACATTTTCGTGTTTATCTATAAAGACTTGATTTAGGTTGTGCCTCACACCTTTTGATAAAAATGTGATGATTGGCTGTCTGGCCATCGCTATTTTTGGATTTTTTTTTCATAATTTCTTCACGTTTGTCTGATAACAACCCCAGGGTATTTTTAAGTTACACAGCAGGAGCAGACGCGATATAAATAACTCCGTTTTTTATCCTTGAGCGATTTCTTTCGTAGGAAATGTATAATTAAAATTTTTTACGCATAATGGTCATTATTTCATGCTCATTTATTACTATTTTTTCAGATTTACCGGAACGCAGCTTACAAGTCTACCCATATACCATACCCGTAGTAGGAGGTTTTCTCGTCTTCTTTCAATACAAAACAGCTAAGACTGCGCTATTATTTTCGCTATAGCTAAATTTGACCGAACTTGTTGAAAAAAAATTCCTCAAGAATCAATTTCTACTTGCCATTTTGCAAAGACTCGTATTCGTATCTTAATTTTTTTCTACTATCAAGATCATCTTTGAACGGACGAACGTGACTGAACTGAATCATGAGTTTTTAAAATATCAATTGAGAAAATATAATTGATTTTAATAGTGATCTAATAACGAAGAAATCAGGCTGTGTTAAGCTTGATGAAGAACTACTGCTCTTTATTATTAATTTTTATTCGATAAATTCGTTGTATATCATATACGTACTGTAATTTATTGCACCATAATTGCGCAATACATACATAATATTCGTACGAAGATTTTTGCAATAATTTTTATATTTTCAAAACTACATGAGAAACTTTTGAAGATACATACTTTAGTTCATAACTACGTTTAAGATAAATAGTACCGAGAGTGATTTATAGAGGAAAAGGAGTAATAAAAAATGGCAACTGAAATCGTTTTCTGATACTATTTTTTTCTCCTAAGAGTTTTTCTATTCTCCATCAAATGATCTATTCCACATTAATTTAAACCGTAATATTCTGCAGCGAATATAAACTTGCCCAACGTTTTTCAATCAATAAATTGTATTAAAAAGTAATTCAATCCTGTAAAAGTAAATGATACTTTGTACTAAACAAATACGTTAAGTTATAAAATATATGATTCTCCGTATGAATAGATGTAATGTGCATACATAAAGAAAAAAATTATTTTGCTCACTCCGAGTCCAAGTCCATGTTCCTTTGTATCGTAAATTGAATATAAATTGGAAGTAAGATTCCATCTAGACTTTGAATGAAGGGGGATATTTGGGGAAACGAAAGTAAGCAAAGTAGAAAGTAAAGAAAGCAAACGAGTGATTTCGCTCTAGTAAAACTTTGCTCCCTTCCCATGATGTTCTGAACCTACATACAAAAGTTAAGTAAACTCTAGTTGGAATTGGACGCGTCGCCGTCGACAAGATTGGATTGCACTGAACTGAATTGAATTCGTTGGTCGGTCGGTCGGCTCTGCTGCTGGGATGAAAGGGAAAGAAAAGCAATGAAATGTTGGATGTGCCTCCCTACGTGTAATACAAAAAAGACGATGTACATGTACACAAAAACGGAAACTTTACTCTTTCATATATAAGCACAAAATGTTCGAGAACTCAAATCTGAATGTAGAAAATATCATATTATTTAGATAGTGAATGAATGGATGATACACTCAATTCTTTTTTTGTACAACGGAGCTAGCGTGCATCCTTTCATTTCTCACCGCAGCTGTAGTGATTTTTTCTAGTTCTGAAAGGAGCAACGAAGCTCCATCATAATACATCGACTGTGCAATATGATATACCTAGAATATATCGCAGAGCTTAAAATACATGGAATAGAGTGCATGCGTAAATGTATAAGGGAAGGAGAAAGTAAAAAACTTGATTTTTCTATTTCCAAAATTAAGGGAATGAATGTCAGCAACACCGTATAAAACTAAACATTAGTTTTTCCATCACCGTCAGATTTTATTCTGCAATCATGAGTCATCTCCCACTAAATCATTTTTCATTACTAGAGGAGGCAGGTGAAGGTAAAGCAAGGACTCTTCTTTCCATTTCTTCCATGAGGAAAAAGATGGTTCAGTATTCAGTATTACAGTTACCTATGTCTATTTGGTTTATGTCTTGGTTTTGTGCCTTTGACGAGGGGAAAGCAGGCTTTCATGCCTTTCCAGCCATCTTTTACGTGCAGTGCAGCCGTATATATGCATCTTTCCTTGACAAAAATGACAATCAATCTGGAAGACTGCTCAGCCAGAGGGGACCGCACTAAAAGCATCGGGAAATTTACTGCACTATGCGGCTATGCTATGTTACTATGTTTCCTAATGTTTCCTATGTATGCATGTATTCACTATGAAATGAAATAACCCGAAAGTTTTGGGGAAAACCACTTCTTTCAAATATAAAATTCTGCCAAAATTTGAATGACCAAACGAAAAAAGTATGATGATGTTGAATCCGAATCAAGTGCATCACTTTACATTTTGTCGGATGTTTATTTCTGCTGAAATAAATGAGAGGAATATAATATTCTTGTTATGAAGATATGCTTTAAATACATCAACATTAACCAGCGCAGCGATATAATAGATATGTACATTTGCCTGAAAAAGGTATAAGGCTTCGCTTTTATGAACTCATTTAGAAGCCATTTATCTCACGGGGTGTCATGTCAGCACCGCCACGAACATCGCTCTAGACTTGAATTCATGCATGTTATAAAAAAATATGAATGAATGGGTTGTGGAAATAGGTGTGTCTTTCCCTCAGCTAGGATTCATTTGGTTGTTGCAGGAAGTAAAGTGTAATTCTCTCTAGCTATTCCCGCATGAAATGAGATTGAGTGAAAGCGGAACTCGGTGATCGCACCGGGCAATATATCATTTACAGGGAGCTTAAGCTCAGCAACGTACGTTCAATGTTCATATTATGTACGTAGCACACAGCACAGCAAAACCTCAGCTCATGTGTGTGTGCATCTAATCATGATGGTTTCCGTCTTTTCCTCTGTGGGATCGATTATGAGCTCAAATCTAGGGATGATGGAATGGGATAATGTCCAGTAACAATGCAATAATGCCTGTCCGCACTATTTTACGGGAATGATGAGAAAAAAGAATTTATTGTTTCGGAATTTATTTTGAAATCTGATAGACTCACTCAGTTATATATAGTGGAAATTGATACAACTTTTTCTAGAGTAAATAATAAAAAATGTACATATGAATGGCACGATATTTATTTGCATTATGCGTTTCTATATCTTTTGAGCTCGACTTCTTTAGATAGCGGTAATGATAGGTTTACCTTTCTGAGAGTTTTATTTTCCCTCGGTAAACACAGGTTGAGAAAGTGCATTCACTGGAAATACGTGTATCTGTCTATGCTATCTATACACCCGCTACCGCTACCCGCTGAATAAATCTTAAGGTGTAGTATCTTCCGCTACGCCACGAGAATGTATATTTATATTGAGCGTAATAAGAAATGGATGAAAGACATTAAGAGTAGCTGGCATCAGTGAAGCAAAGCACGATCTCTCTTGATATTGTTGTATATTTTGTTGTGAAGAGAGAGAGAGAAAGAGAGTGGGAGACTCTGTTACGTACCTACTACGTACGGAGCGAAGCGAGGAGCAAGGTGAAATGCGTGATGCTGATCCATGGATTTGAAGTGGCTTTGGGAATTGTAGTAAGCCATAGGAGAAAGGAGTTGGAGGAGGGCTGGATATACATATTTTATACAGACACAATTTACAATCCCATTTCAGTCATATTTTCTCATTTCTTGGGTTGATGTCTTGTCTGAATGTATTTGGATGGCATGGTGGTGCTACAAGGGCTCTGCATTCACAGAAGGAAATCAACGGTACGGCAAAAATTCTAAGTTTGTTGGATGGAGTTGGTGCATGCATGGAGGCTTCCTTCGTTTCATTCTCACAGCCTAGTTGGTAGTGGTAGAGAGAGGCTTCCTAGTATTCCTACAAAAGAAAACAATATATCAGCTTGTCTATACACGAACGTTTGCATCTGTTCTGTTTCTAATTTTTCCCCGTTTTTTTCCCTTTCCTCTTTTCCTGTCGACTCTTTTTCACTCGCTGGGGCTGTGAGCTGTGTGCCTTCATGCTTTCTCTTTTGACTTGACCCTTCATAACTAAAACGTGAAATATATGAGCTCTTGTTCTCAAAAACGCATAAGCGTGAGAATGTTGTGATATGAAAAAAGAGTTGGATTTTTTTCCCTCCTGCTTTCATATCCTTCTACTTATTCCATCTACATTTTCTCTGCTTGTCTGACTCCACTTTTCATAAAAATGGTCTGGAACACGTTGCATTGTTTCAATACACTTTTTCTCTCCTTCGTGAAACGAAAAATGGGAAGAGGAGATAACATGAAAGTATGTTCGCCTCTCTACTACATATGTATTCCCAATTTGAGAGGCTCTATATATCTATATACGGAACTGATGGAAAAAGGAAATTAAATAAAAACAAGGAAAAAAAATCCAGGGAGCTGGAATTTCCACCGAAAGTATTGCTTGTGAGTGATTTTTATTTTTACGATGAATGAGCAGTACTGGTTGCTTGCTTCCTTGCATGCATGCATTTCAGAGTGTGAGTAGTAGGTAGTCGTAAATAGATAATATGCACAGAATGTGCTGTTATTATTTTTATCTTTGCGAGCAGACATAAACATAAACTGATTGTTTTTCTTCTCTCCACCACCACCGCCGCACCGGTACTGGATCACAAATATATGCACTTTATACTTTTCACCACCACCACCACTACATACTCTTTACGGCATGTGTGGAAAACTCCCGGCATAATGGATGTGAACTGTGATAGATTGACTTTAGCTATGAAAGACTGTAAACAGCTCCTGAATATGACATGTCTGTTTTTTCACCACCACCACCACCACCACCGAAAGAAAAAAGTTTGAGGCAAGGCTTAAATTTTTATGCATAGACGAACGAACGAACGAGTTTTCCCATTTCATTGGAATTGGAAAAGCTTGTGTGTGTACAGTGTAGGTATGTACTTACTACATGAGTGAACGTTAGAAGATTTGTTGGAAATAACCTCATGCGTAAAACATTTTTCTCAGATGCAAATCAGTTACAATTGAATCTATTTCAATCCGATCTTACTTACTTAGTTCAATAGTGCAATTGTAATCGATTTCTGGGTAATTAGATCTGTATGCAAATGCATGTGCATAATTTATTTTCATTCCATATCGGTTGTGATGTGGATGCGAGTCGTGAGTACTTTTAGAAGTCTTTCTGCAGTCAGGCTTGAGCCTGGAATTTGTGTTTTGCTCAATAAAACTGAAAAATCTTGTGTGGTCCCAGATTTTTTTCACTTTTTTTATTAATTTAGCTTTGCGGGGGTAAACGAAAGGAAATAGGAATTCCAAAATCGTACGGGCTAAATGGTTGCAGCTATAATAAAATTGGCAAGGAGTTTAATGCCGGGGTTGTGAGTCTGGTCTGGTCCCAAGTTATTCATGATATGACTCCGGTGTGGGTACAGAATTGGTAAAAATATCCCCTGGTTAGGTAGGTAGGTAGGTAGGTATCGACACAGAGTGAAACACGTGAATGAGTAGTGTTGCTGCTGCGGCATGCATGAAATGATACTGGTGGTGTGGTGAGCTATATTGTATGTAACGTAACGTGAATGGATGTAAACCACACCGGAGCCATACGCTCCCTTACTCCCTTTAGCATTTCAAAAAAAGAAAGTTTTTTTCCTTCAAAGTGAAAGTCAACGTTTACTATCCATATAAGTTCCAGGGGAAAGGATTTGGCCGCAGTTTTTTTTCTTCTCCTCGACTCCTGTGTTTTTCTCTCTGTTCAGATATTAGGAAAATCTCGATGAAGTTATGACTCCGAAGTTGGTTGTTTCAGTTGACTATTTCTAAAGATCTATGAACATATTCATTTTGTCTTGCTGCTTGTGCTTCTGCTGTGGTGTTTTTCAGGTACGTGATCCCTTTGCTGCAAGATGCTGCACTTCTTATTATTAAATTTTCGTACGAAAAACGAATGTGGAATGTGATATTTGAAATGATGTACACTTTAAACCTCGCACACTCACACACATATA
>JAHZNI010001560.1:0-41644 GCA_027744415.1 Seira ritae | reverse complement strand
ATTTAATACGAGCTTTAATTAAATGCCTTTGTTAATACGAAAACATGATAACGGAAGGGACTAAATCTTTTTGATGATTATTATGCTAGAAAGAAGTATGACACTTTTAAAGTAAAACATAAATGCTTTCTTTATAAATCAACTCATTCCATGATATCTACGTTAACCAAATATTTTAGTATATCAGTTCGCGACAGTGTTCAAACTTTCATCGTGGAACTCCTGAAGAAAGAAGTAATAGTGTTCGCTAGCATTTTGCATAACAAACAAAGCATTTCTTTCCTGTGTCATCTACCAGCATCTTGTGGAATCAAGATAACAAAAGAAATTTTTGTCTCGAAAATGAGTGAATGCAAAAAGGCTGAATATTAGGCGCTGAAAGCTCCGCGGTTTGGTAGCTTGTGGTACTAACTGATAGTGGGAACTGTAAAAAGATGGAAAGTTCAGATGCCAAAGCATACGGCATAGAGCAGTGAGCCTGAAGATGAAAGACAAGGTACTGCTATTGCTTAAGTTCAGTATGTGCTCGCGATTGCTCTAGAGCGTACCTTCTCGAGCGTACCTTCAGCGCGATGCAAATAAATGGCCTGAAAGGAAAGCTCTCTGGGATTTCTTCATAAAAATGTTGGAGGCAACCGAAGAGTCGGAGCCAACTATAGAGACAGTCTAGTAGAAGTATTGTTGAAGCAGTACGGTTTTGTGCGCATTATCCTGGACAAAATTTTAATAAATGTTTGAGAATATGATTGTGTTCAACGTTAACAATTATTTATGCAATACTTCATACTAAATGCAATTATAAGATACTACAACATTTTTAACGGTAATTTACGTGGAAAACGAAAATGGCTTCCAAACGTTTTAGCATTTTAGAGCAATATATCATGCATCACACGACATCTCTTGTCTGTTAGGGTACTTAAGACGAAATCATACGCCATCTCTACATTTTTTTGCAACTTGTAGTAGAACCTTTGCAGCATTGGGCACATCAAAACATAAACAATCCAATCGAAGTAGTTGTGGATATACGAAGGAAAGATTGTCTTTGTTTTTAAATTAAATTTTACTGCGAACTCGTCAACGTTGATGTAGATAATTTCAGTTAAGTGAAGTTTGGAAACTTTTGAACATGGGGAAGAAAAAAAATAGTCCGGAAACTAAGCGATTGCGAGAAAAATTAAAATTAAGGGAGAAGCGACAGAATAAAATAGGAGAGTGTAGGAGGTTTGTGCAAAATATACTAACTGCTTCAGACTTTAAGCGATGCAAATCAAAGAATCGCTTGCTTTTCTACGGAATGGGTTTGAGAAAAATAAAAAAGTTAAGTGCTAACTTGGACTCCCAAACATTGTGCAGGAAGCTATTGGCTGCTGCTACTCACTTTTGGTATCGAACCGAGATCAGAATATGCGATGTTATTCCACGTCAATTAATTGAAATGCAACAACAATTGTCTCGTGGAGTTTCAAAAGCGCTCTGTGATTTACATCTATACAAAAAAAAAGTTTAAAAAATGCGGCGTTTGAAAGCAAGAAGAAAAATTGCCAAAAGAAGGTATCTGAACAACATGGAGCATAGAAATGCGAAGAAAAAAGCTTGCCAGGAGCGATATCAAAACAATGAGGATTATAATCGTTGCCAAAGTACCAGGAATCGAAAGAAGTGTCAGGAAGACCCAGTAGTCAGAAAAAGAGAAAGCGCAAGAAGCAGTCAACGATACAGAGATAACCCCGACCTTAAGGAGAGAGGAAAAGAATTACATCGAATTAAATGCAACAACAATCCTGAAGTAAAACAGAGAAAAAGCGAAAGAACACTAGAACGGAATAAAAGAAACGAAGAAGTTCGCGAAATCATTCTAGCTAAAAAGAGAGTACTTAGTCAAGTTCAGTACAATACAGATACGGAAAAGCAAGAAAAAATCCAGTTGACTGCAAGAAAAAGGTACAAGGAAAACGTGGAATAAAGAGTTAGAAAGCAAAAACTTTCTCTGTCTAATTATTACAATGCCACTGAAAAGAAAAATGGAAATGCTTCTCGCAATCGAAACGCCTACGAAAACAACTCGCCAGTTAGATAGCGAAAGCGAAAAATCTGCCGAGAATCATATCAAAATGATCCTTTAGTCTGTTGACGTGAAAAAAAGCGAAATAGGCTGGTGTACCATGAAAAAGCAGATAAAAAAGACGCAATTATTGGGAGATCTAAAGAACGATATCAAAAGAAGAAGGAGGAAAATACGTCAGACATTGGAACGATAATGAGGAATTTTTTGGACAAAATATCGCGTGGACCAACCGTGATTTGTAGATGTTGTGGCAGTCTTATTTTCATTGAAGGAACAAAAACAATAACGTGTGAGAATATGGAAACAAAGTATACACACATTTTTGAAAAGATTATCCGCGTTGAAGGAAACAATGATGTATACCGTTTCTGCAGCACCTGTCACGCTTCTATTCTACGCAACAAAATTCCAAGGCTAGCTTTATCAAATGGGCTAGATTTTCCTGCCATTCCTAAATATTTGCAGGGACTTACTACGCTAGAACAGCGTCTTGTCGCCCCGAGACTTCCTTTTTTAACAATTCGACCACTGGACGTTGAAGAACATTTGGGTTGTTCGTGGTCATGTTGTAAACATTGAAAACAATCTCGACGTCTGTATTGGTGCTCTGCCTCGTACTCTTGACGAATCTCTAGTCACTCAGCTAAAGTTTAAGCGTCGAATGTCCTACAAAGGACATTACATGTATGAAAAAATTAGACCCAAGAAAGTACTTGAAGCGACAAAATTCCTGCTGAGAACACCCCTGTTTATCGAGCACAACATCAAGCTTAACGAAGACTGGGAGCACCGTAATTCTGGTTAGAAGATTTTCTAAGATAATGTAATTATTCCTAAAACCAAAAGCTTGAAATATATCGTTTGTCTTTCGTTTAGATCTAGTAGATTTTATCGTTGACCCGAGAGATAAAGAGGAAGACGTGCTTCTTTTGAAGAGGAAGGTAACTATTTGATTGCGTAAAATACAAATATTTTTCAAATGAAGTGGCTAAATATTTCCACGATAAAATTGTAGGAACAGAAGAAGATGTCCAAAGAACGGGAGCAAAAGAATCTCTTTTCTTTACATCGGCTGCGATGAAATCTCGCGATCCAAAAGAAATACATATTGCCCCAGGCGAGGGCAGGATGCACATTCCATCCAAGAGGGCAGGATCGACGCCATCGCATTGGAATGATCAAACTAAGCGCATTGTTGCCATTGTGCGCCAGCTAGGAACTTGCACCTTTTTCGTCACCTTATCTGCGGCTGAAACTAAGTGGAACGAATTATTAGTTATGCTGATAAAAGTCGGGCAGGGGAAAGATATCAGCCAAGAAGAGGCAGAAAAACTAGATTTTACCACGAAAAGGGAACTAATTAGCAATGATCCCGCTACGTGCGCTCGTCACATTGACCATAGGCTCAGAGCTTTAATGTCTGGAAAGGATTCCTTGATGATGAGTGCAAATGGCATTTTTCCCCTCATAAAATTTCCGATCATTTTATCGGTATCGAATATCAGATGAGAGGATCGCCGCATGCTCATGGAATTTTATGGGACGAGGATGCACCCAAATACACCGGTAAATCTTTATTATTGACTATTTAAAGTTTAATTATCGATTGTCGTTGATGTCATATATTAGGTGTATTATTCTTTTTAGGTGATGCCGAATCAATTAAAGCTGTCATTGATTTTGTCGACGAGCATATAACCTGCGAACGGGATGAAGCTGAAGAAATGAAAAATCTCATTGCAAGAAGAAATAAACAAGTTACCCGATGACTCAGAAGATATATGCGTTAAGGGTCTTTTAGACCACTATAAAAGGCCAGAGGAAATGGAGAGAATTTGCCTTGCAGATTTTGCGGCGTGGTATAGTTTTAAGGGGAAATGTTCACCTGAAAATGTGCGAGATAAAGGTAAGTATTCCACGATTTTTAATATCTATTTCATAAATTAGTTCACGTGGATTGTAAATTGTACGATTTTTTGACGAACGATTTGAATAGAAAACTGCCCCAGAATGAGAAAAGATGCACCTGCCAAAATCTGGCTACATGATAACAGCGGATATGCATGGAGTTAATATTCAACGTTAATGGAGTAACTATTGCGCCTTCAAGCTTACAGCCAATCAAGCAAGGGGCGAACAATTTAGGAAACTGGATTATAGTACAGCAAATACGTTGAGACTTATATATGCCGAAACCGAACTTTTTGTTATTGATGAAATAAGTATGACGAGTGGAAAGGAATTCGATCAGATTAATGATCGTTTTAATCAAATGTTTCTAAGTCCCTCGGTTCCCGTTGACTTTGGTGGCAAATCCATCTTGGCGGTTGGGGACTTCAGACAACTGCCTCCCATCCCAAAACAGTACATTTTTAGCTGTCCAAATTTCATCAATGGACGGTTGCGTAAATGTAAATCCAAAGTGGGAAAAGCAATGGCTCGTGGAACGATGGACGATCAAGTCATTGCCCTAATGAAATCCAGGGAAATCAAAGGAACTTGTCAGCCTCCAGGTGAAGCTGTCTACTTGTATCGTAACAATAAAGACTGCGAGGCATATAATGCTCGTTATACTTAAACTCTAAAAACTCAAAATGCAGTTTCAATCGCAAAGGATACGATTTCTGGTAAAAATTTCCACGATCTAAATCATAAAAATAATTTTTTAATACTAATTTAAAATATGTCAACGTTGAAATTCCATTACAGGCCCAGTGTCAAGATCAGAAAATGAATTTCATCTTGAACGAGCGAAAACCGTTGATAGGCAAAAAACGGATGGCATCCCATACAAAGTTTTATTGCAAGTGGGAGGTTTGTACATGATTACCACAAATATTGATGTTGCAGATGGTATGTTTAACGGATCTACCGGCCTTCTAAAGTTCATTGAGTTTGCAACGAACACTAACGGTGGCAAAATTCCCACGGTAGCTTGGCTTGAATTTTCAAACGTGATCGTGGGACAAGAAACTAGAAACAAATACCGGACTTATCAACGACCCACCGAGATCCCGAAGCATTTCGTACCTATTGAACGCTTCAAAAGAACCTGCTTAGGTGCCCCTCAACACATTAACGGTTGCGAACTAGTACGTGAGCAGATTCCACTTATGCCGGCTAATGCTATGACCATTTGCAAGTCCCAGGGATCTTCACTTCCAAAAGTGGTAGTCAACACAAAGATTCAGCGTCTTGACCGAGAGCATTTGTACGTTGCCTGCAGCAGAGCCACTTCACGTGAAGGCATATGGATCGAAGGATCTTTTGCTCCTCCAAATGCACCTGACGAAAATCATCCAGTGGCTAGAGAGTTGGAAAGAATCAAAAATAATCCGGTGCGGTTTAGTCATTTTTTCCCAGCACTTGAAGAAAACTATAAATTCAAAGTCTACTTCCAAAACATTCGATCTTTCATGAAGCATAAAGAAGTTTTGGAAGCAGATCAAAATGTGAAAGCTTGCCACTTGGGATGTTTGGTTGAGCCGTATGTTCGTGCTCACAAGAATCCAGTTCTGCCTGGATTTTATCGTGTAAACTTTCTGCCATGCCAAGGGAAAGAGCAGGGAGATTCGCAAGGTTCCCTGACTTTTTCAAAAGATGGTATGTTTCTTATTTCTTTGTCTACGAGTATTTAAAATTTATTTTTCATTTGCGTTGACTTCAAGTTTGTAATTTTATTTAGACAAGCCACAAATCACAAACATTACCAGGAAGGATGGAAGCAAACATTTTATCATAACCAAAATAGGGTTTAACTTTATGGGTGCGATCATTTTTGTCTGTTACAAGCATCCAAGCTTTAATGAGAGGATATTTCGAGAAGAATTGAATGAATTAATCCAAAACGAAATTGACAAACGAATAATACTAACAGGAGACTGCAACATTAATATCTTAGGAGAAAATGGTAAACTCCTAAATGAAATGCTAAATCAGTTTCAATTGACGAGCCGAATTGATAGAATGGAGTCAACTACAAGCTCAGGAACGCAAATTGACTTATGCTTTTCGAACATTCCTAATCTTGTGTCTTCAACATACGAAACTTACTTTAGTGACCACCGCGGTATTTGTATTATGTACAATTGACATTTGTTTTCGTTGGTTTAGAATGTTTTGATGTATCATTTTTTTATTTGCATAATGAAATATTGCATAAAAATGTACTTATAAGGTGGAAGGAGACCCATTTGCGTGAATATGGGTATTTATTTTTGAACGTTTTGCTGAAATGATTAGTTTGACTTATAAAATTACATTTTAGAGTAATAAATCTGCCAAGGCTAAATCTTTAATCGATAAGTTGACGTGGAACTATCGAATCGTTTCATAACGATCAAATTGGTTCATAACGATTAAATCGTTTCAATGCCATCAAATCGTTTCATAACGATCAAATCTTTTCATAACGATCAAATCGGTTCATAACGATGAAATCTTTTCATAACGATCATATAATTTATAACGATCAAATCTTTTCAAAACGATCAAATCGGTTCATAACGATCACATCATTTCATAACGATCAAATCGGTTCATAACAATCATATCTTTCATAACGATCAAATCTTTTCATAACTTTCAAATCGGTTCATAACGATCAAATCGGTTCATAACAATCAAATCCCTTCGTAACGATGAAATTGATTTGTGTAAGGATCCATACTCAATCTTTGAGAAGCACTTACTTTCTTTCTTCTGCATTTCATCATGTTAAGATGTTAAATGTGCCATCATTTGTCGTCCTGTAAAAATCCGTAAATTAACCAATTTACTGAATAAAAACATTGCTCTCAATCTAAAATGCATCTAAAAACATTGCTGTGGAGATTCACTCTAAGATCTTGTATTATGCTTTTTTACATGGGGAAGCAAGGTAATGAGCAAGTGTAACTTTTAAACTGTTGCTAAAAGAGGATGCAAAAGCTTTGAATGAGTATCTAAAACCGTTGATGGTGGAAGATTCCGTTGAATTTTTGTACCGGACGGCAAATCCACGATAAAATAATTAAGAAAAACGTGATAGCATTAAAATTCTATCACAACTTAACAAATTTGCTTGGGTATTTGAAAGCAAAAAATTAAAACGTAAGGTTGAATCGAACTCGTGAAGACAACTTATGCAGGAGCTGTTGGTCCAAGCCTCTAACCTCAACGCCACAATCCTGCATTTTACATATACGAACGGATTAGCAAATAAACGAGAAGAAAGGACAAGAGGTGCGACAAAAATTGCTCTGCTTAGCATTGAAAAAAACGGCCAAGTGGGATTGGTACAGCTGGATGGCGGTGTGCTTGTTACACGACCTTAAACAAAAGCCAGTATTTATAAACTTAATTTGCATGGAGATGACGGAACATGAACATGGCACTCCAAAAGTGGAAAATCGGCATCCGACAATATTACACTCACTCGATAGAGCTCAATGAGTACTACAAAAAATGTTCAACGGCATTTTTGATAATTTTGCTTCTAGCGCGCACTAGAACGCTTCCAAAGTAAAAAAAATCATTTTTCGATAAATCAGCTGATTTCAACGTGTGTCTTAAAACATTCTTAGTAATTTCCTGCTCTACAACATATGTGAAAATCAGCTGATTTGGATAAAAAATGAATCTTGAAATTATAGTTGCTTTTGCGCGCGCTAGAAGTAAAATTTCGAAAAATGCAATCTCGCTTTTGTAGTACTCGTCGAGTTGTACAACATACTAAATTTTCAGCTAATTTGGAGAAACAATGAATTTTGACATTATAAGCGCTCTAGCGCGCGCTAGAAGTAAAATTTCGAAAAATGCAATCTCACTTTTGTAGTACTCGTCAAGCTGTACAATTTAAAAAAAATTCGTCGAATTTGGTCGGAAGCAATTTTCCCTATAGAAAGTGTGCACTGTGCACTGTGCCATCTCCACTCCACTTCCATCTCCACTCTCTCTCCATGCATTTTAAATGCAAAATTACCTCTTCTTGGAGGAGCTGTAAAACTGTTAGGGAATGTCATATTGACCTAATTTTTTTTGCAGCTGGCATCTACGAAAAGGAAGGAATTTTTCTGTCCAAACCGCATCTCAAAATATTGTGGCGTTCAAGTTCTACAGCTGTTGCAATTTGAGAGAAAGCCTTATGGCATTTAACATGGGGAAGCGAGGTGACCTCAAACACGGGCCTGTAACTTTTGAACGGTTAAAGATTTTTGGCTCAATATGGGCCCTATGGGTCTCGAAGGGGTGAGGAATCGAATGGTCAAAACCATTTTGCAAAAAAATTTTGCTTGCGAGCTGTACACCGCCGACAAGAAAAATTCCGGAAAAAAAAAGAAAGAGAATTTCCGTGGCAGAAGAAAATAGAAAAAAAAAAATCATCATTTTACAAAGTAGCTTTGCTACTTAATAATGTACTCCTTAACAGTGCGAAAAATATTCTTGAGTGAAACGGAAGCAGAGACAGAGACACAGAGAGAGAGAGAGAGAACTAACTTGACGTTAAGGTACTAATGGACATTTGGCCTCTTCGTCATATACTTCACCCACCATCATCATAATGATCAGCAGCGGGATAAAAGCGAGTAGCACCGTCGTCCTCCTCCTCCTCCTCATCTCAGGGCAGTAATGAAGAGAGGAGGACAACGTGAAAGAAAGAAATGAAATGATGGTGATCATCATCATCATCAGCATCTAGATAATATAACGTTCTTCATGCAGTTAGTTAGGTAATACATATCTTTTTTTCTGGGATTGATGCTTAGCTTGGGTTTCACTCCCGCTATTTTATTTTTCAGAAGTATTCATTCCGTTGATATTTTTTTGTGGTTGTCCTAAGTCCTAACATTCAATGGTGAGATGCGTTCGGATTTAAAAGAAATAAGATGAGAGGCTAGTGGTGGTGGTAGCTGACATGACAGTGTGGCGGTAGGAAATGGACTGCTTGAATGATCCAAAAATACTTGTGTGCAGTTTTAGTTTTCGCTTTTCCTATTGTTCTCACAGAAATCAAATTGAAAAAAAAGCCTACATACTTGTGAGATCATTGAGTCTGGCTTGGTCAACACTAATTTTGATTCTCAAAGAGCAAGGAATCATATATCTCACGGTTGTTTTCTAAAAGTCGAGCTGAGCTGTGAGAATTGACAAAATTGATCCTGTATCTGGTAGTATTTATGTAAGTTGGGATGGGATGGGACACGGAGTATAGTATAATGCCTAATAATATATTGGTTTTTTTCCTCCATAACATAACCGCATTATGTAAGTATGTATCGAACTTAAGAAAAAAGTCTCTCTGACCATAATTGCAATAGAAACATTTTTACGCTGGGCACACACAAATTTCGACGTTTCCCACATTAAACGACATCGCGATCGCGATTTATGTTCTGCAGCTATTTGTAAAACGTCTCTATTTCTTTATATGAAATGTATGTATGTGGTGGTAGGGCCGATGATCAGGGGACTTTGATCCGTGGAATCCAACAATTTTCACGTTTCCACATTTTTTATTAATTTCCTTCCATTTGACATTCACATACACACAGACAGAGAGAGAGAGACAGAAATTCCATCATGAAGCTATAGCTGGGGTGATGAATGGGGGGAAATGTAGTAAAAATCCTTGTGTCAACAACATTAAACAGTCATAGGTACATCCCAAACAATTTCCATTGATCCATCTATTTTTTTGAACTCCGTTTTCATTTCTTTGAATAAACTCTCTTCTCTGGAACAAGTGCATTTGCGTTTATAACTGCCAACTCTAAACAGCCATCATAAAAAATATATATATTTATATTTTTTATTTCACAAAAGAAAATCCTGCCTTCGCAGCACTATTATACTCCTTGGCTAGTGGCTTTTGGCAACCTTGGCACAATAATAAATCGGAAGAAATGCACTTTGCATTTCACTTTTTTTTTCTTTACCAAGTGCGTCGCAATTTATTATAGTGGTTTTGACTCTCTAGCTCAATGCCTTCATTCATCTTAAATTCAGAGTATCCCATGTTGAAAAAAAGTAACCTGCATAATGTGTATTCAGTGCTTTCTTCCTTTTGAGTTAAGATGAAGACGCTGGGCCTTGATGTGGTTCCCGAGATTATTATGGAGTACTGTTCACTGTTGGACGGGTACTGACTGGGTTGGGTACCATAAAATCTCCTCTGCCGGTTTCCTTCCTTACCGTTTGTCTTCTTCTTCATCTTCACACCGCAATATCAAATGGACCGGCGACAATGTTTATTGCGGTGTCACAGCAAAAACAATATCGCACGCTTTTTTCTCGACGTTCTCCGCCGAACCAACAACGTGTTTTCGTTTTTTTGTGGTGGTGACCGTTTTAACAATATCAAATTACATACAATGCAATGCAGATAGAAATGTGAAAAAAATGACAATCTAAACACGTAAGGATGGACGGCATTTACAAAGACGTGTGGTATTCTTTTCTTTCCCTGAAATTTCTTAATCTCACAAATGTAGAATTGGATTCTGAGGATAGATATTATAATAGTGACATTAAAAAACCTTTTCATTGTCGTGATGATGTTGTGAAAAGTAGTCTTTCTTGAAGAAAGGCTGACCGGTTCTGTAGAAAATCATAAGATGTACATGCAGATGCAGGCTTAAAAATACCAACCTAAATATGTAGTTCAGGATCAATTTTTTAAGGGCAACAAAGAGTCAGAATGAAGGACTGCTTGAAGGAAGGAAGTTCAATCAAGCCATTAATTTTTTTAACATGCCTATTAGTTTTTTTCTTCTTCTTCAAACTACTTTTTATTGCTTCAAGTTAAGTAGACGAGTCGAATGTGGTTAAAAAAAATGGAAAAAAAGTATTTTTTAAGGATTTCCTTCGTTTCATTTTTTCCTCGTCCAATAATCCAGCTGGACCGCGATCCACCCTAATCCTTCAAATGTTGTCTATGACGACGAGAATGATTCGAGTCCAAGTCCAAACACTTTTTTTTTACAGACGTGGACCTTCAAGCGTAAAAAGTATATATAATGTGTTTTATACTTCATAATAATAATCATCGTCGTCATAAAAAAAGTAGAGAAAAAAATTTCCAGTTTAAATTACAACCAGAACCAAACCAGCAGACGTATAAGACCAGACCAGCATAAAAAAACACGAGGAAAGAAAAAAGGGTACGAAATATTATGCTGTTATAAAAAACGTTGCATGGTCCATAGTCCATGAGGATGGTTGCCACACTGGACCACTTGAGAGCACTTGGAACTTTTTATATATCCTAAAAAGAGTCTGGCCAGTCCTTTTTTTCAATCATAAAATCTAATCCCTTGCTTTCAAAGGATTTTTTTGAAAAGACTTCATTTTTTAATTCGACTGACCTTCATTTTCCCTTTCATTTCAAATATATGTTAAGACCCTTTTCCTAGCGAGCATCATCATCACCACCACGCATCTCTCTGATTGGGTTTGGGTTTGATCGCCTTTGGCATCAGTGAGTGATGGTAAGTATGGTCTAGGTTTTCTGAGATGTTGTCAGGCTGGTTTTTTTATTCGGACTGCATCATGCATCGCTTTTAAAAGCTTTAGAGCTGGACCAGGCCAGGACTTAATTGTTTTGTAATGCAGCGGAAAAAATGGACTTGTCCTTTCCTTATCAGCTTCACGGACCTACGCAACCATTTCCTCTTCCGTTTTTCATTGTCAAGGTGGACAAGAACATAAAAAAGTGAAGGTAATCTCCTCATCCTCATGCGACTTGGAAATGGACTCTGACTCCTGTCCTGACTGATAGCTTCGTTATACATAATCCCTAGTTTTGAAAACAGCATCAAGCTGATGATGATGATTGTCATATTTCCTTATTTCTTCCCTTCCATTCTCCGTCCACACAATTACTTTAGATAAATAATAATGGAAAGTGGAAGTTAAGGCGAGTCAGTGAACTGACCTACAATCATGCGTATTAAAGTGGACCTTTCTTAAGGATGAGCTCGAAGTCGAGTTGAAAATAAGGAGGATCGCGTTGAAGGGAACATCATTACGCATTCCAATCACGCCATTTCCTTCAATCCTTTTATCACGAAACTTTTGAAACCCCTTTTTCCTTATAAAGAACAATACATTTACAATTGGATAATAGCTTTATATACACAACAATTGCGTTTTTAGGAGCGAGAGAGAGAGAATGAAAGGAAAAGTTATTCTTCTCTGGACAACAATCACACACACGAAATATAAGTATTTCACTTTCAAAACTATTTTTAGCTTTTCGTTTATTATTAGGTATGCCTGCCTGCTTAAGGTTGTTTCGTTCGAATCAAATAAAATGCCTTATGGACAAGCAAGAGAGAATCTTCTTCATCCCAACAATTTTCTCTGTTTTCCTCTAGGGCTAGAAACGCAGACTTTTTTAAAGAGTGACCTCCACAACTTAACCTCGTTTTTTACTGCTTCGACAAAAAAAAGAAGTCTTTCACATTTCCAAGCCATATGGTCACTTAAACAGATTTTCCCATGCCCTTCGAATGCCTGGGCTTGGGGATGGTGGTGTGGTGGATGCTTTGGAAAAATCAATTGCGGATTTCATCATGTATGTATGACTTTACATTTTCCTAAAAAACGAATGAATAATATTGGACCAACACATATTATCCACTACCACTACCCCTTTTTTCCTGTGGATCTATCCATTTTTTTAGTAAGAGCGTCTGGGCTAATCCATGACCCATTCGGATAATAATAATTACAATAAGAAGCAAAATGTGGCCAGAGCGTGAAGGATACCACAAATGCTTTTTTCACTCAATGCAATACACACAACCATATGGATCGGTATTCTCTATTCTTGAGTCGCTCACTTAGACTCGAAAATTGCATGATGTGATGTGTTGTTACATCATAGCCATCGCCATTGCCATCCTCATGATTACTACTGCTCCCTAAAAGGATCACAAGTTTTTAATAGTGAAACTTAAAAATAGAGAAAGAGAGTGAGTGCCGGAGAGTTGGAAAGACGCTCACTTTCAAACAAAACAAAAAGAAGTACTAAAGGAGTCATTAAATGACTGCAGTCATCCTCATCGCATCCAAACTCAACATTTTGAAAAGGGCTCATGGACTCATGGCTCATACTCATACTCATATTCCTCCTCGAACACAACAATCCCATTCATTTTTTTCGTATTATTGTCCCATATATATTTTTGAAAATGCAGAAAATTCTATCCTAAAATAACACAAGAGAATGGTACAATAATGGACTTCTTTTGTTTAAAAAAAGTGGTGGTAGTGAGGAGATGATTTGATGGTCAAACGGAGTTTCCCAGTGGGCATAAAATAATCATAATAATAATAATCATCATCATCTTCAGCCTCAGCACTCCTGACTACATTTATCCTCATTCACCCTTTTTTCCTTGTGAAAATTTTTTTATAGAAAATATTAAAGGGCTTGACACTTCAGCGTTGATTGAACACAACAGGAGAGAAGTTCCCTTAAGACCAACAAGAAAGAGTCCAAAAATAAACTTGGCACAGTTTTTTTCCCTTCCCCTACTAAAAAATGTCTAATTGCTCGATCTCAATCCCTATTTCAATTTTTTTAAAAAAGATTCCCTACATGATCATGGCGAGTTGCTAATAATTATACAGTTTGGCCTCCACTTATCCTTCATTAACCATATAAAGAGGACCGTACCACCGAGAGACTTTTCGAACCTCCTCCGTGAGACCCCGAGAACCTCGTAATATTCAATAAGCCCTCAGACTCAGATCGGTTTTATAGGGAGGAATGCGGAATGCCTACCCATACCCATCAATTTAATAATGGATGCGATGTAATGGCAATTTACAAAGAAGGGACTTTGTATTTCCTCTGCGTGTCAATCTCATCACTTGGCCATCAATTTTCATGAATACGATACATAATATGAATGAAAGGAGAGCCATAATAAAAAATTAAGTTGACAATTTACTTGAGCATTAAACAAGACTTGAGCTGTATAATTAAGATCACAAAATAGTAAACCGAGCGAGCATACATATTTTTTCCGAGAACATAAAAAGGATGGATATGGATAATATGCAATGCCGGCAGGCAGTGCAGTGCCCACTCATTTTAAGCATTCACAATTTTTTTACGACCTATTGTGTACGTACACAGGCCAGGCAGAGCTTTCTGTCTAATGTCCAGCTTATTTCACGGAGGGAAGAAGGGTATGTAGTAATTGTGAAATTGTATTTTTCTTTAGAAAAAAAAATAATTTTATGAATGGGATGGGAAGAAGTGGCCACCAGAAAACCCAGCCACTTCTCTATTCTTCTTTCCGTATTTGTAGTCATTAAAGTCAATTTTCTGGGTACTTGTGGCCAAAATATTCTTCCCTCCTTTGTCGTCGCCTCTGTCTGTGTCCGCATAATATAATATGGTGGTGGTGATGTCCGAACCTGCTTATTTAAACTCTGTCAAACAAAAAAACTACAATAATAGGTAATGGCTAACAATCAGCTGACATGCACATCTCTTTTCTCGTCTTTATTCTTTATGGACGTTTTCCTGGCAATTTTCGAAAAGACTTTCCACTCAACCCTACTATTTCTTTTATACCTGTTCTGTCTATCTATGTGTGCGGTGATCTCGCCTCATTACAAGGAGAGTAGTAGTATCCTTTTTTTACAGTCAAGTCAAGTTAGTCAAATGTAAATTTTTTTGGTGAATGAGCAATCAGGCGATGAAGTAAAAAGAAAATTTTAAGGAATGGCTAGTGCTCAGGAACCAACAATCAAGAATACTCATCTTTTTATGACCGATTTCCTTGAGCATAAAGACCAAGAAAAAAAATGAAAATGAGCCATAAGCATATCGTTGTAATGTGAGCAATGGAGAAAATGTTTTCGTAAATTACCTACCCTCCTTCCTCCACCATGTCCTCTATGCTGAAAATGAAGCCTTGAACCAATAATACAAACGGTCTTGGATTTTTTTTTTGCATTGAAACATATATTTTTTTACTCCCGTAAAATCTAAAACGGGATGTAGTAGGTATGCTTTTTTTGTCAACAAAGTTGTTTTTGAGAAGAAAATAATGCATATCCCAAAAATAAAATATCCCAAAAGGATCATATTGCTTCCAGATAAGAATCGTCACCATCACGATTGCGGAGCTTGGAAAAGTTCAGATAAAAAAAATGCCTGAATGCAGGAGAAGCCCTTGAAAAATGAGATTGTTACAGGTACAAAAAAATAGTATTTATTTTTTCCGCTAATCGTTTATTTCCCAAAAAGAAAAAAATCCATCCTACCTACTCCTAATCTGTGCTTTTTTTGTAACGGTGCGTATTAATCTGCATCTTGGTCATACACATGCACATATGCGTTGCATAAAAAAAATCCTCTCTGAGGTTTCACTGGATTCTCCTGCTGCGCATATGTCGCTTCAATTGAAAACGAAAACTTGGGCAGGATGACCATGATCGTGATCTTGATTAAGTGAAACAGGTAGTGAGCCCATCTGAAGGGATGATGATTAAAGGTCTCTTTCTCTCTCACTCTTCACGCTGGACCTGGACCTGGACTTACTCAATGTGAAAACCAGTTTGTTAGCATTTCCTCAATCAAACACGTACATAGCCTCTCAAGGCCTAGGCCAACCTCAAGAAACAAAAAATATATCCATTCGTGTGCGTATCCATGCCCTTGAGATACTTTAAAGCATCGAATTTTTTAATGCTTAAAAAACCAGAAATGAAATACCTATGCACACAGCCTGGCCTGGACTTGGCTTACATAACAGCCGGCAAATGCGAAAAGAAAAGAGAAAAAACGGACACACTCACGCACCATTCTATCCGCCCGTTCGGTGAAATTCAATATTTCAGCTTATTCTTGGCCTGTTCAGAAAACATCGCCACTTTCCATTGTTACGCATGAAGTAAAAAAAATATTGAAGAACACTAGGAGCTAGATTTCGTTCCAATTTTTTTCCCGAATCGAAAGGGAAGAATCAAAAGGTGGATGGATGGTTATAGAAAAAATATAGAAGAAATTAATCCTGACAATCCGTCCCTCATTCGTCCTTTTACTTTACTTACGATAGACCAGACCAGCCAGCCAGCCATAATAAATGTACAAAAAACACAAGAAAAAATTTTTTTCTCTGGATCTGCTGCTTCCTTCTTCTGAAGAAATACAAGAAATGAAGATGCATTTTTTTCTGATGCAGTTGTTGCTGCTGTTGTGTTGTGCGTGTAAAATGATGAAACAATTTTTTTCCATTGTTGGTCCAATTCGGAAAGAGAGAAACAGAGGAATAGCCTTTGGCTACAGTTAAAGCATCTCCTCTCCCTAACCTGGGTCAATCAATGATAATGTAGCGTATGTACATAATATGCAAGTTGTAATACATGTGCTGCTAGCCTAGCGTGTGTGCATAAAAAAATGCACGCAGCAGCATCAGCAGCAGCGTTTTCGTTTTTTATGTATTTTTTTCTCCATACATAATATGTATATATATATTTTCCTACAATTTCCTTTTCCATTTGCTCAAGTTTAATTGTTATTGTGTTTGAAAGCCTTGGCCATGACCAACCTCATCATCATTCATTAACAGCTGTTTTTCCTTAGAAAGACCCTTCTCATCCTTTCAATCTTTCCTTCAACTATCATTATTTTTTTTTACATTATTATTGGCCGTATATTTTTTAATCAATTAAGTATCATCAAAACTCGTTTTTTTAATAAATAGAAACTGGAAGAAACACACTATTTTTTTAAGGAAAAAAATTGGTTTCCTAAAGAAACGGTCAATAAAGAGCGGATGGATATCATATCATGTTCTATAATTAGAAAAGGCATTATTATTATTGAAGCAAAAAAAATGACTTTTATAATTTCATTTTATTTTTTTACCAACAAAAAGTAACTATTTTAAAAACTCAAGTTTCGGAAACAACTGGTGCTCTTCTAGCGAACGTTCCATGCTGGGCTTATCCTTTTCCAGAAAAGTTTGTATTGTTTCATTGGCTTTTTATTAAATAAAATTGTACTTATCTATGTAGCTGATAGTCAACATCATCGTTGCTGGACAATATTGAGATGAGATGATGTTTTTTCGGGGCTGATGATGATGAGGCAGAATGAGAACCCAATTTTTTTGTATTATTATTATGCTTTCGACTTAATTTTTTTTTGAGAGAAAATGCTATTGGCTAACCCTTTTCACTGGATTATTTTCTTTCTTGTCCCGGACAGTGCACGGTAGGACACAAGCATTTTTACTGTGTGTCCGGCTCTACCTAAAAAAACTCTATGCAACACTTGAAAAAAAAACCAACTGTCATGCCAACTGTTACCTAATCACCAAGTGCTCTACGCATATCACTCCAACTCCAACTGCATAACATTTTTGTTCCTTCGAAATAAGAATAATAAAAAACGGTAACAATGTTGCGTTATTTTGTGCAGGAATCATCCAAAAAATATATGTGTCCTGTAGAAAGCAGAGCTTAATGAAAAAGTAGCTAGATATAATTCTGTGGAAAACATACAATATTCTGGAATGAAAGCAAAGAGATTTTTTTGGGGGGGCAGAGGAAGGAGATGTAAAAAGCAAACCCTTTCGGATTTTTCTTCGATTGTTGAAGAGTTATTGTTATTGTTGTTGTTGTTTTTGATTTTCATAAAAACCAGTGCAAATGCATGTATAGTATGTATGTAGGCATATCCCTTAAAGGGTATTTTTTTCATTGTCATCCTAAAACAGTTGCAATCTGATGCCTAACAATGAGACCAACAATGTTGTCAACAATTGACCAAAAAAATGTGTCTACTACGGTATAAGGAGAGAAGCATATATAATTGAAATTTGAGATGGTTCGTTCACTCGTCTCTGGTTTTGTCCGCGTCCGTGTGATGTTGGTGGTGGTGGTAAGATTTACATTGTTGATGGTTTGGTGTATGGACACACACCAGCACAAACAGAGAAAATAGTAATAAAAAAATTTGTGCTTCGTCACCGTCATCTACGCTCTCTACCTAATTTAATTGTTTTGCGGGGAAAAGCTACCAGGATTTTCTCAGGGTAGCCCTGTGATCTTGATTATTTCGTTAATTTCAAGCGACACTGTTTTCCACGACGGGAATGCACATTTTTGGGAGAAAATATTTCCTATGACGATGATCGCGCTAAAGGTGGCATCGAATGATGATGATAATGATGACAAGACTATTCGGTAAGTCATAATCAAAACGGAAGACAGATCGAGATCATAATGGTGAACATGATCAAGGGAATCTTATCTAATATTTCCAGCAAAAGGTGAAAATTGAGAATCTATTTTGTTACTCTCATTTGGACAAGGACTCATGCACTGAGTCAACAGGAAATGATGTTGACGATTTCTTCCCCTGCTCAATGCTCATGCTCTCCTTTTAAGATTAAGATCCACTCCTGGGTAATAATGGGTACATATATCGACTACGCATCATCAATCAAACGTGTTATGCTACGCTTAGAGAGGATCATATCATGAATCATGAGTAGCTCAAAGGTCCTTGAGTGAAATGACCATAGGATGTATTTAGTCGTAGTCCGTCCGGAGTGCTTAGTCTTCTTATTCCAAAAGTTAATTTAATCCGGTCTTTCAGTCAAATGATAAAGACTTTTGCGTCATTCATTCCAGCAGCAGTTAACTGTCTTCTGGAACCATTATTCTTAAGGCGACAATTTACAGAGGATATTTTTTGTAGTGGTCGTTAAAAACAAATTAGGATGTGTATTATTATTTTTCGAGTTCAAAAAACGCTCCTGCCTAAAAATATGCAAAGTTGTATCTGTACCGTACTCTAATTGTCGTGTCAGTAGCCCATCAATGATGATAATGATGAAGTTTGCACTACTATAGTTCAAACGTTGTCAATTTTTTTTTATCTGATGTAAAATAGGAAGGAAAATCCCATTTCTTGAACAAAAAAAAACTTCTTTTCTTATCCGTGTGCATGGCATAAGTAACATTCAGTCTTTCAGTTCAGAGATGACAAAACGTATTTGTCATCCATACCATATCATCATATCACATCACATCACAATGCACTTATTAGGACATCTATGCTTCCACTCCAGCTTAATGACTGGATTACGTGTAAAGAATATTTACGATTACTAAATATCGAGATAGTGATGTGTCTATTGAATACAAAAAGGATTTACGAGAGTTTTAAGAGTCGACGTGTGAAGTAGTTAAATGCTTCTTTTGCTAAAAGCTATGAAAGTGATAAGAAGAGGGAAAAAACAATCTAAGGAGGTGACGCTGAATTATATGCCTAGGTGTATATTTCGCAGACGGAGAAAAAAAACCATGTGCCAACGCACTGCATTTAATTTTGCTACAATATGCAATGCAATGTATGTAATGTAATGTAGTTCATATATTTGATATAGATAGTTCAAACTAAGTGTTTAAGATGATGATGATGAGTAAACGTGAATGACCACAAAAAAATCATTATAAAGCGGGTTCACCTCGTAGAGACAAGATTATCTTTAGAGATAGGAGGAAAGTACGTGGTTTTTACTATGTTATGGAGTCATCATCAAGGAAAAAAACTCTGCTCTTACAAAATTACTCTCTCGAGCCCGTACCTATAAAAAGTTAATATTCCTTGATAAAAATTTATAATATGAATATCTAATGTAAGGCATAATACATAGAATGGAAATGTTTGTTCTCCTGAACTTATTTTATTTGTAAAGAAAATTAACTGTAGAGCACCACAGTCATTTCTTGATGATGATGATGATGATGATGATGAGCGCGGTCCGGCAGAAATTCGAGAAGGTATTTTCTTATTATTTGAATGACGCTCGCAATAAAAAAAAATCGTGTATGGGATATGGAATCGTTTAAATTATTTCCTCTACTTTCGATTGCCTCAAACTATAATTATGCAAAAAAAGTGAAATGCTTGTTCGCAAAGTCGTCATGGTATAGTATAGTACTAATATTTTATTGACATGACAGAGATTTGCGAGAAAATATGTATATCAGATGCAAAGAGTATTTTACTAACCTCACGGTTTTAATTAAATCTTTCTGCTGCATTTGAATGGCAAGAGATTTAATTAAATGCTTACCAACCAGTACCACCACACACGAATTTTTTTTATAGCATGGTCCTTCCGAGCCGCTTCTGAGTTTCTAATTTTTTTTAATCAAAAGTGCTTCATTAGAGTGGAATCGATTTTGAAATTAGAACGAAATAACGTTTGCATATTTATGCATTTTAATACTCATGCTTAAATGTCCAAACTTTTATTTGTGGAGGAGAGGGAGACACCGAAACCACGAGTCAAGAGAGCAGCAGATATGAGTTCATCGGATTGTAAAAGGACCTAGGTATTTACTATACATAGCTGTGTTTGAATCCTGTGCATATCACACAAAAAATATGAATGAATACAGATATAACGTAGGTAAGTTTAATTTATTGAGGCGGTATCATTCTTATTGGACTGATCAAGGGCATTTAGACATTTGTGGCATTGTACTTGCTTGCTTACATGGCAAAGAGGGATTTCTAATCAAATAAATACCTACGTACTACTTTAATTTCTTAATTTTATGAATGAAAGTACGGCCAGTCTAAAACAAATTCCAATTTAGCAATTTTTGAAATAAGATGTAATGCATACAGGGGGTCAAAAGGTGAAGACAATGTGTTCAACATTTTTTTTTGTAATTGGAGTAAAATCCAAGAGGTCACACACACAGGTCAAGAAACTCACTTTCATTTTACTTAATTTTACAAAATAAATGCAGTCAACAGAACAGCCAACAGAGAAGATAATTACGAAAAAGCATCATCATCATCATATTATGTGAAATTGGTTATCTTCATTGTTTATTTACCTAAAACAAATTTGAGGAGAACGCGCAACTCGCGAGAAATGACGACTTTTTACCCTCCTATCAATGTCCTCATCAGCGAAGAACAAGGTGCATGAATGAAGACTTGAGTAGGAAAAGTGCAACACAACCACATCACATCACATCCTTCAAAACTTTTCGGCTGTGTAAACTTCCCCTAGGAGGATTATTTACTAGGATGGACATTGTATTGTCTCATGACTTTTTTTACGTTTACTCAAATCTTGGCTCATAGTAATTTAGATTTACCGTACACCGCACGTTTCCCATGATAATCACAGCTCTGGCTCTGTCTTTTCGTTAAACGTAGTATAGTGTGATCTTATCTAATATTTTTGAAAATCATCATGATCATCATGATCATCATCACCGCCATCATCATATCATCGTCAAGACAAGTGAAGTGGAAAGGAATGAATGAATGAAAAAATATTCGAAGAGACCGGAAATGTCTTGACGATCAGGCTCATTGTACTAACTACCTAGTACCTAGGTATGTACGTTGTTTTAATGCGGAGGTGTAAGATAAGTCTCCCAAAAAAATACAAAATACAGTTATGTGTACTCTTTTGAAGCAACACTATTTTTTTTTAACTCTCCAGGTCAATCCTTTATTTTTTGAGAGATAAGATTTATTACTTACTTACCTCAACCTACCTGTTTGACGCTCATTGAAAAGGACTAGCGAAATGTGTATGATGAGAAAAACAAGTGAGGATTACGAGAGCAATGCAATACATACAATGCCTACACAAAATGCCAGTACGAAATATATAGGGAAAAAAATAGAAATCGGAAGAGGGCTTCTAGTAGAGGAGCACTCCCATAAACCAAAAATTAATCTCAGCGTCGAATCAATTTAAGCTTCTGACTCTTTTCTAATTCAACAAGCAGACTTTTTCCTTTCTTACCTCTCAACAAGAAAGAACTGACTGAGAGGAATTGTCGGACGGAGTAGTGTTTACGTCACAACTCACAACCAACTCATGTAAGGAGGAAGCACCAAATTTAAGAGGCAATTTATTGGGCCACATAAAAAGGTACAATTTTTTTTGAAGGATACGGAGTGCTATGTACTAGGTAGGTATGCGATGTATATAAGACGTATAAAAAATGTTGTCAAATCCTACTGGAAATGAACTTAAATATAACTTATATAAGTATGGTGAAGGCGCAGAGAAAACTCAGGGCACATGTCATGTCATGATTTTCTCCGCGGCTATAATTATTACTCTGGGATGCTCACATGCTACAGTAGGTGTATATTCCTAAAGGAGCCCACAAGTAGGCATTATCATCATCATCATCATCATCATCATCATTGCAGTTCTAATAATTAAGAGCTCTCCCAAGTTTCGCCTCAAGATAAATGAATGTAGACTGAGCAATCAAATGGTTTTCCCTTTGAGAAACGGAATGGACTTCCTGCCAAATGTAGAGTGACTACACACCCCGAAAAAAAGTGAGGAGATGTGTTACTCCGATAATTAAATCGAACTCACCTTTACAATCTTCTCTTGTCTATCTCACTACATACATATGTACATACTCTCATGCCCAAAATGATACAATAAAGAATTGTCAATGGCTTTTGGAAGGCTCGTAAAAGTGGAAGCGGTGAAACAAGGGAAAATTAGAAGCGTAGCCGTAATTAAAATGGACTCATTCACATCCGTCTTTTAGGAAAAAATTATGCAGTTAAACATTACAACAGGCCGGCGTAGATGGAATAGGAGAGAAGATTGTTCGTGTTCTGAAAAGATGTGTGGATTTAATGGATTTTATAGCCTCCACCACCACCGATTGCCTCCGTGAATGTGAGGATTTAAGTCCGCGGATATTTAAGCCCGCACAACATCTTCGAATTGCTCGGATAATATTTCGACTTTAAATATTAACAAACTTGAGACTACGATTTGAGACATTCATTTTGATTTGGATCCTCTCGTAGTGCCATATGGACAGTATGTATATAGGTAGCTTCGAAGAGGTCTGAAATTATTCATTGTGGAAATTCGAAGACACTTTTATTTCGGAGTATTCTAAGTCTTCCCTTATCATCACTCTGGTCTTTAGAGGAAAGCTCTTCTTGGAGGGGATGAACAACCGCTTCCTTCAAGCCAAGCCAAGACAAGCGGACCATGCAGAGATGGAGAGACTGGAGAAGGGCAGCACTTTTCTTCTTCCATCATGATCATCGAATAGTTTTTTTTCCAAGCTGTCTTTTTCAATCCAATCTCGTCTAAAAATACATTGACCTCAGAATATAAATGTATAATGCGCACACAGAAAGTATCGTTTGGGATCGTGGGATCCATCCGTCCATATTGTACACAGGGAAAGAAAACGACAGTGTACATTTGCTTTTTTTGGCACATGTGGCATGGCATGGCTTGCTGGCTTCTTCTCTCTTGTCGTCTGATTGACCTGGACGTCTTTCGTTTTTTAACTCGCATCATTGAAAAGAAGATGGCCCCTTAAAAAACAGGACTGGGCAAGATTATGCATAAAAAAGGAGAGGGGAAAAGAAAAAGGGTGAACAAAAAAAATAAGAAGAATGAAGAACATATGTTCTTGCGTGGACTTCTCCCTGGACTTACTTTTTTAAAGAAGAACTCATAATATTTATTACTATTATTATTACATTTCACATATTATTATTGCCTTTACGGAATTGTTTAGGATAAAAAAATATAATATCGGGAACGTTGAGAAAAAAAGGACCGAGAACTTCTTCAAAAAAAAATAAATGAAAACTCTTTCACTCCCTCACTCAGAGAGACAGACAAGATGGTTTTCTAATGCGGTCATGTTTTATGTGAATGAGTGTTTTGGCTTTCGAGCTAAGCTAAGTCCTCCCTACTACGAAATCCATAATGCATACACAATGATCGTAATTTTATTCATAAAACATGAGCTCTCCTTACACACAAGAATTCCACCCACATGAGAGGAGAAAACCGTATGCGTACCAGAACAACAAATGTCACATCCATCTTACTTTTCCTCTGACCTTTATGGCCGTTCACGAAATTTTTTAAGGAAAACAAAACAATGGCTGTACAAGTATAGCTACTGCTCCATATTATTGTAGAGTTTTCCATCTTGCATTTTTACTCTCATAAGAGAAGAAAGGGTTGAGCCGGAGCCTCATGAGGCGCTATACAGGCATCTCTTAAGTCGTAACTGGATTTTGAGATCTAAACTGCTCACTTGATAAGAGAGAGAGAGAGAGAAAACCTATAATATAAAATGAAGTCATGTAACACTATTTTTCTTAATTGTGGCGATGATGAAGAGCCCGATAACGACCGGTGGTAGTGATGGTGGTGGTGGTCGTCGTCGTCATTGTAGTTTCATTCGTGTAAAATTTAAATTTCCTCATGTCCTCCTTTCGAGAAATATATTTAGCTAGTTAGGATTAGGATTGTCAGAGAGAAAAAGATTTTTTTTCTTACATGTTCTTAGCATAAAGTATTGGCACTACTGTAAAATAAACTGTGGGAATCGTGCACGACCAAAAAGTCATCCAACTTGAGCTACCCCCTCCCTCCTACTACATACATAACATTCATTGAACTGTGTAGCTCTTGCATTTTTACATTCGTAGTATAGTTTGGGAAAGTCAGGAAAGCTAAATTGGTTAAAAAGTTTTACTTATTTGCTAAAACGAGGATAATTTTTTTTGTAGTAATATGAGCAGAGATAAGATAACACTCGCAGAAAGCTATTTATTTATGTATTTTTGGTCAGCCAAATTTAGCATATCAACTTGAAACTTGCAAAAAAAATTGTAATATGTGGAACAAAGTGTAATTTTTTTTATCAAACAGGATAAATCCGTTGTTTTTTTGTTTTTAGCCACTATATCATATCATATCGTCACGCCATACATACCTATGTATCTACTATCTACCACCACCACCACCATTATCATCATCATCACTACCGCAAATACTTAAATACAATATGTAATGCTATTTTTAAATCCGTAAGTTGTATTTTACGTATCCGTTTCCCAATACGTACAACCACAACAGCTTCGTCCTCCTCATCATATCATGAAGAAAACTACCTTTGGGAGTTTACATTTTGTTGGTCCATCGGACACAATACCGCTAGATTCTTCTGTTCTCAACTAAACTTAGTAAATTGCACCTTGACAAATAAAAAAAAACCTTTTTCCCTAAAAAAAGTGTAATAGTCTTTTATATTTTTTTCTCACAAAACAAAGCTTACAATTTTTTACCATCTTCTAGGGTAAAGCTCATCATCACTATCACATCACATCACACAAAAAAATGCTCCTTCTGGTCTCTGGCTGGACCTAAAAGTATTTTTTTATAGAGTTGTATGTATGGTGCATAGTGCATTATTGTTTGCCGACAGGATTAGACTTTTTCTCAGAGATTGGCCATGGTCTGTGTTCCGCACTCAGCTTTTATTATCCATCCACGTAATCATCACCATCACCATCACCAGCATTCCTGACCAAAAACTTATGAGTAAAAGAAGTGGCGACAGCAAAGATGATCATCATCATGATGACGACGTCACGGCACACCGGCCTAAAGGGACAATTTTTTTTTCGCCGTTCCCTTCTTCTTCTTCTCCCTTTACATATATATTGCTTAGAGGTTTTATTTGCTTTTACATTTATGGTCCTTTCCGAATAAAAAAAATATGGCATGCGTCTTTCCGCGCTTTTCAATAATGTTCTTGACTGATCTGATGCGGTTTTCACCATTCAAGTCCGAACTCTAAAAAAATGTTAGAGCCACCAGAAAGAAAACAGCTTCATCTCTTCTTTTCTCCTTTTCATCTAGATTATCGCGTTTTGGTTATGCTGATGATGCTGATGATGATCGTGCTTAGGTTTCTGGGTGCGTGCAAACTAAATACTTACACCGCGAAGAAAAAAAAACCTGCAAAAATTTTTTTATGGGAATAGAAAACGGGATGTGGATTGTCTTCCTTCACCTGAAAGAGGTGCATGTTTGCATGTGCAATGCAGTGCAATGTATTTTGTACATAATATTTTTTTGTGTTGGCGATGGCATACGATACGATACTCGTAATTTTACAACAAGGAGGCATGTACACGTAAACCATGTAACGTGTCATGTTTTATCGTCATCAATTTTTATATGCGCTCTCGTTTGTCCATCATCATATCATCATAGCTACCAGTTGTCCGTCTCCTTTTTTATTATAGAGTATTTTTTTGTCTCAAGGGAAAACCAGTCGAGCGTGCCATTTGATTATGTAATTATTGCTAAGTTGACAAAAAAAACTATAGCTACGGTTGCTGGTCACTTGAAAGGGGGAAATGCCACATAAGCAGGTTTTTTCTTCTTCTTCTTCTCTCAATAAAGTTTCAAGAGTCTGGACTCGTTCCGTTGAAAACAATAAAAAAATATAGTGGACGAATACAAGTGCTCCAGCGATTGATAAAGATGATTGAACACGATAATTTGAAAATTTATTTTTTCGAGCAGACAAATCATCACATCCTCACCATCAACATCATCATCAACACAAAGCATGTCGTAATGAAGAGGATGTGGAGTTTAGATAAAACTCTCCAGTCATCAAAGGAATTTTAATTTTCTAGCACGAATGCAAAGCGAAGGGCAAAGAACATTTTTGAAGAAATGCCTACGTATACCTATGTACCTACTGTAGATGTGCGTACTAGAAACCAGAGGTAGAACAACGTAGGCTGTAGACAAATATGAAAAAACCCGTGTCATTTCGCTCGTTTTAAATCTTTAAAAAACAGCTAAAATTGGGAAATTTAACACTTGAGTGCAAAAGCATAAATAAAGTAAGGCAAAAACCTTATGCTCTAGCAGCTTAACAATGGCGTGTTTTAAGGTGATGTGATGAGAAAAGGCCGTATTTTTTCTCTTTTTAATCAAAGGGAAATCTTTGTAACCTGAAGATTCTCCTCAGTCCTTAGTAAAAATTCATGTTTGAAAACATAGACGATCACACATAGGTAGCAACTATATTATATTACGAGGAAGCACTTTGTTGATAGGAATTATTGCTTAGCGATCATGATGATCTTCCAAAAACATGCATGTTTTTTTACCTCTTGCATTGTTTTATTTATATAAAAAAATGTACAGGGGAATTGTGAAAACGTGAGTTGAGCTCCCTGACCGTTGGCAAGGGTCATCATAACCATCGCCGAAAATACTGAGCCAAGTCCCCACCATAAAGCAGAACATAAACCGTGTCCACCCATTTCCCCATTGCATTGTATTCAATTTTTTACTGAGACCGACCACCATTCTCCCGAAAACCATTTCCCACTCCTGCTCTCTCATACCACACAAACTGTGCATCCACACTTTTTATGTAATAATGACATGGGAAAAAATACGAAATATGTAATTTTGACAGCATTCGAGTCGCCCTCTCAAAGCCAGCAAAAAAAAGAGATGCGCTGCAAGAGAAAGAAAAAAATATATATTATATGAAAGAGGAAAGGACCCGCTGTCCTCTGTCTGGATAATAACCAACAACACCAGCAGCATCAGCATCGTCAAGTCCCCTCGTCCTTAAAATATGAGAAAATCAATATGAAGCAATATGAACTACTACATTACTTTTATGTGTGGACAATAACGGTTTAGGATAGAAAGGGGCCAGGGAGAAAAAAAATTGATGATGATCCCCTCAAAATATTAAGTTATGAAATAACCTCTCGCTTGTCAATGAAACGTCTGGACTCGGACTCTGGACGTAACATTTTTACTGCAGGAGCTATGCAATTGATGAATCGGATAAACTTTGTTAGATGCTGTCATGATAATATGTCGGTGACCTGATGATGAGATGATACAGGACGATGAGTGTACAATTGTATTTATCTCTGGTCTGCATGATTTCGTGAGGTTTCTTTTGAAAAAAAATTCGCGTAGATTTTCTAGTGTTCAATTCAAGCTGAATAAGTGACTTGTCCTCTTGGATTTTCGCCTCTCTGGACTGCACTTTACATTTTACATACCATTTATTTATTCGAGAGAGAGAAGAATGAGTCAGAGAAAAAAAATTGCGACTGTGCCAGAGCCTCAAATTACGGTTTTATAGAAAAGAAAAAAATAAGAAGCTCAAGTTGATCAGCTTGCATGTATGTAGTATGTATTTCATTGAACTTACATAAAAATTGTGAAGCCACTCTCTCACTGCATAAGGCTCCTTCATAGCGACCTTTTAATATTTACCTCTGTCATTGAGAGTGCGATTTATGAGTGTAATTGACACGTCCCGAGACCTTTGGGAAATGCCGCGGAAGCAAGGAAGAAAGAGAAATGGTAGTTAGTAGGCTTTCCGTAGAGCTGTTCAATACGATCCGGGATTAGTAGAAAATTTTGTAGCAGGCAAAGCCAAGCCAAGCCAAGCCAGGACATCCAAAAAAATCATCTGGAAGATTAAATATTAAGATATAGAGCGTTCTTTGCGCTCATATAACTTCTTAATAGGATTAAGTCTCCAATGGCGATGATTACTTACGATGATGAGGCGGACAAAAATATTTTTCGCAATATTTTTTTTCACTTCATGTTCATATGAGCCTCTCTCTCCACTCTGCTTTATTTTAATAATAAAAAAGGAGTTGACCTTCTCTGTGACATTTCTTTAGTCTTTTTTTTCATTCCAGTACTCCGGCTAATTATCACTCCAGCATTATGGAGGAATATATGAGAGTCCTAAGATAATGACGATGACGGTGATGAGGTTGACCTTAGGAAGAAAGATTATTTGGTGGATGATGAAGGTTTTCCTCTGATAAGGGAGGAAAGAAATGAGAGACGAGGTTTTTTTATCATTCCCTTTTTTGAGCCATCATCTCATTGTTTCAAGAAAAATGCACGAGACGGTCTAGTAATGCCGCTAAAAATACGACCAAAACGATAACGACAAAAGAAGGATGATGATGATGAGGATGACGATAAAGCTAACATTTTTGCTAATGAGATCGTCAACGTTTTCTTATGAAAATCTTGAGAAATCGTTGAACTGGACAGAAAGGGTTTTGCTTTTTGCTGGAAATAGATGTTCATTCTAAAAGTTCAAAAGTACAACATTGTTTTTTTTAAGGAAAAAGGTTTTCTCCGTCTACCTTCCTAGTTACTTTATCCATTTACCTTGTCATTTCATGAGGAAGTGGTAGGGACGAAAGAAGGATCATCAAAAAAAACTGCTAAGAAATGGAATATGACTCGCACTTTGTCATCTTTTTGTTAAATTTCGAACCCTCTCAATTCCTCCTAATTCCATCATCATCGTCATCATCATCAGATCACATTTGATCCCTGCCCACTATAAGATCGTTTATTTTTAGTCCAGAGTCCAGGTCAGTATTTTTTTTCTCCATGTCACAATCCATCATAAACAGAATCAGAGAAAATGACAGGCCAAAGGCGCAAACAAAAACAGTCTAGAAAAAATATTTTTTTCTTGACCTTGAACCATTGCTTGGGATGGACGACATGAGTGAATACGAAAAGCGAGAGAAAAAATGAGAGGAAAGAATGTCTGCATTTTTAGAGTACAAACATTCCTTTTACAAAGGAATAATGTGATCTCATGGTTCATATAGTGCACACACGCAGTAATAATATTTCTACATCTTAAGAAAATATATATTTTGAGGAGAGATCTTTTTGTTTATTCTACTGAACGAACAAAACGAACCCATTTCAAATGGACACGAATATGGCTAAAACGTTGGTCCGGCTAAAACACTAATCCACTTTAATATGCTCATGCTCAAATCATGGCCTGCCGAAATAAATTTAAACAATTAGCAGTAAATTCTGTAAGCAAATAGGGCCTCTGCAAAATGAATGAATGATTGCTTATGCAAATCAAAGGACATACTGAAGTCATGCACATACATACATATTAATATTATACATACTGATATGGACACTGACTCGTGTAAAATAATTTTGACTGGTAACTGGCTTCAAATGAACTCAATATGTATCAAATCAGTTCGTTCGTAAAAAGTTCTCTTTGCAACAAGGAATTTCCAAGAAGAGGCATTCCTTGAATCGTGCTCGGTTTATCAAAAACGACCAACTTACTTACTTCATGCGTGCATAATATGTATAGGTATGTACAATGCAATATTTTTTTCTGCACTTGCTTAAAAATTTACAACACGTCTAGTGGCATCGACGACTGACGACTCATATTTATTTCGTTTGAAAGGAAATGCCTGCAAAAGGTTTTAGAGAATATATTTTTTTACTCAGAAAGAAGATGAGCGAAATTTTCGTGTCGTGCCCGGTAGAGATGCGGGGAACACGGTCACTACCACAATACTATTACTGGTGTTCAAAACTTGATGTTTTATTATGCTCCGTTACGTTTTGTTCATTTATAGAAGCATTTTGGGGGAAAACAGAGTGATGTGAGAGGAAAAGGAGAAGAAAGGAGAGAGGAGCCGAAGAAGACTACGCTTTTTTTCCACTGCACTAGACTCGACAGCCTTGCTTGCACCGACATATTTCCACTGAAAGCAGCTGCTCTTCTCTCTGAAGAAGAGCGAAAGTACTACGCAACTTACACTACTTTTAAATATTGCAAGCATAATGCAATCTAGTAAAGTGTGTTATGTCTAACAGTCTCGAAAATTTTGTAGGAATACTATAATAAGCATGTATCTGAATGCATCTTCCCTACTTTACTTCCTACTTTTATACAGCTTTTATGCAAAAGCACTATCACCATTATAGTTGGTCTTTATAGCGTGCTCTCAGACTCACAACGAAAATTTATAGATCTCTTCAACTTTTCTTCCTTCATTTTGAAAACAACAGAAACTTGTTATGAGAAAAGGCAGTTTTTAACCTTCACCCACACCACTACCACACTCTCCTCATAACGCATTAGGTGAAGCTGGAAAAGAAGAAAGAAGTTGCTAATTTATGCACACGCATTTCTTCTTGTCTATTTCCCTAGTTTATTTTTATTATTCCTATTATCACCTTGTAATTATGGTACAGGCTGAGGTTATGTTAAAATCATCATTACTAATATATATATATGTACCTAAATGCACTAAGTACAGTTCAAGTTGGTCTATTGAGCATGACATGAAAAAAGTAGTATGGTAGTATGTATCTGTACTGTATCTAGTGACCAGTGGCCGCAAACTGGCCACTCCTCAGGATTTTTTAAATAGCTTTTGGATTGGTTGTGGAGTAAAAAGAATGGAGGGAATTGGATGGGAAAGTGCTTACGTTTCCTTACGAGCGCAATCAGAACTGTCCATATGTTGTTTCCACTCTTATCACCGTCATCTAAGCTTAGCTTCAGCTTGTGCAACTAGACCGTGTATAGTGAGTGAGCGAGCGAGAGAGTAGTGAAAAAGCGAGAGAGAAAGTGAAGTGGCTAGAGAGAGTCCGTCCGAAAGCATCTATTTTTCCCTCGTCTCAAAAGGAGAAAGTTTTCCCAGGTTTTTTATTTCATGAATGCATGCACAGGGGAGGCAAAGCAGCACGCACAAGAAAAAAGAAGTGGAAAGCATGGTTGTAGTCGTAAAGTAGCCACAGAGCAGCGATCGCATTTTTTCTTCTCTCCTCCGTAGCCTTTTCATTGCACCACATTGGTTGGTGCTTATATTTCATGCGTGGACAGCCCAATTCTCGGATGAACAACGACCGACGGACAGTCGAATGATTTTGGTTGGTCGTTACAACTCGATGTGTTTACAGAAGAAAAAAAGAAAGAAAAAAATGAGAAGGTGGCTAGTCTACCTATAAGCGACTATTAAAATGGGAACGTGCTATATGAAGGTATTATAGTAATAATATCGGTATATTTGTTTCCATCTCAACGAAATCACCTACCCTTGCACTGAACATGCCATTAGGAAAACGGGATTCTATCCGTCCATCCAATTCTTCCAAGTGGAGTACTTTTCCTACGGAGACAAACACTCTGCTGCTGAAGGCTTATACTTATATGTACCAATGATCCATCGCCATCGCATCGCTCCCCTTAAAACTTTCCCTGGAATGAATGAATGAGCGAGCAGATGGACAAGCTAAAAGCATACCGTTTTTGTATGGATGAACATGAGAAAGAAAGCAAAAAAAAATCTATTGGGCTGAGAAAAACTTTTTTCCTTTTCTCAATAGTACACATTAGTCTCATATCCTGCTTTCTCTGAAAACTCGACGCTCGGAGCGAAGAGTTCACCACAACGAACAAGAAACTTTTTTCCCCAAAGCTTCCTTTACATCGCTCGCTCCCATCAATACATTACGTACTTGGAAGCCATTCTATAGCGAATATCCTAAGATAAGTAGATTGTCCAGCAGGAATCCCAACAATAATTTTCTTTTCTCCATTCCAATAGGAAAATATCCACTGGGGAGTCCTGAGCGGAAACCAAACCTTTGGCTGGAGCAGCTCAACCATTCCATTTAATAATAAAATAGCACTCTTCCAAGACCATGCTTATGCATTAGCGAGAGAAAGGGAAAAGGATAGTGGTAATGTAGTAATAAGGAGTGGAGCAAAAAAAACGGATTGCATTTACAGCTCTTTTTCCATCTTTTACGAGGAAAAAGAAGTCGAGCTAGACTTTATTTTTGAAACCTATACAGACACACAGCGAGTCCGATCTTGTTTTCCCTTTCTCTTTTACCATGGATGGATGAATGGTGGTGGATTGGTTGTTGGGGAAAAAAATGATAAAGTTTTTAGTTTGCTTTTGGCTTTCACTACGCGAAATTGGATGGAGAGTGGTATTAGTACCGTTGAAAAAGAAAGAAAAAAAACGAAGCAAGGACGAAGAACGACCGATACCGACCCCGGTGGTCTTTCTCTTCTACTTTCTCTCTCTCTCTCTCCTTCCTTTGGAGAGTACTAGTAAGAACTGTAGAAATCATGTGGATACTACTATACAACTATATATATGCATTTATAATGTCTATCCGCATTTTTTGTTGGTCTTCTTCTCCAGTCACATTAGCAATCCATATTAGTTTTTTTTCGTACGGAAAGCGAACTCGAAAAAAAATACAGGAAAGACGGGGTTCAAACTTTATATAGCCGAGTTAGATATATTTTGTACCCTTTTTTATTTCTGAGGAAAGAGAGAGAATCAGAAGGACTGTTTTTTTTCTTCGTGTGCTGACGTATACTTTTTCTCAATAAGTATTGCAAGCATATAGTTGCCACATTATTATTGCACAACTTTCCCTTCTATATGACAGTGCACAATAGTGCCAAACTCTTTTTTCCTTCGTCTTCCGTCTCTCTTTCCCTCTCCCTCTCTTCTCTCTTTCTCTCTCTCTCTCTGGACAAATCCCTTCGTATTTTTTGCGCAAATGTGGAAAAAGAAGGACGGGAAGGAAGATGGAAGGAAAGAAAAGAAGTTTTTTTGTGGAGCTAGGCATACAAAACGAAGAAAAAAGTTCTTTCTTTTTTTATTTTTTTTTCTCTCACTTCATTTTCTACGAAAACGATCCAACCGAACCGACCGACCGACAGTGTTGGAATGTGCAGTAGTAGTAGCCATGCAATCATCATCATCATCATCATTCGTTATGCATAATATCCTCCTACATTATGGATCTTTTTTGGTAGCCCTTTGCCTTTTTTCCATGCCCTGATGCTTTTAATGTTGTCAGTTTTACTTATTCCACTCCAAACACACACAGACACACACACACACTCCTTCTCGTCCATCCATTTTTATTTTTTTCCTTTTCCTGCAAAAAGATAACTTCATATTATTCCGTGGAAGCCACTGCTACCAGCACTTCTCCCGCCACTGTCGCATTTTCCGTGAAAAGTTTGTAAGAAGGAAAAAAATAAAAGTTGAGTAAGCTTTTGTTGTTTGTGTCATCTTTTTTATACTATTGCAAAAGGCTCTCTCATGGAGGAACGTGAAATGTTCTGGTCTAGTGTAATATAATGATAGCCACTACAACATGTGTACCGTCATCGTCACGACCACAGAAAAAAACTGGTAAAATGTCCTATAGATTTTTTTTTCTTTAGGCGAATCACTAACCAATGCATTGTAATCACAAATGATGGAAAAGAAGACGAGAATGGCAGTAATGGTGGTGGCAAAGGTGGCTCGCACACCGCTCCTTCTACTGCCATGCTGCTGGAAATGGATGAATGCAAAACATGGAAAAGCATGGGCGAATAAAAAAGATATTTTATTGATTTGTTAGGAATCCAAGAGAAAAAAGAATAACTTGCCTTAAAGCATGCATCATCATCATCACCATCACCATGATCAAGCGTAGGAACGCCAAGGAATTTAGTTTTTTGGAATGGTCGTAGTAGTAGTAGCATGGAAAAACTGCTCTGAAGTTAGTCTTGTTTGTTCCTTCCTCTTCTTTTTCGCCTTCTGGCAATATTTGTTAGATTCTCTGCTGGAGATGTGAGAAGAGAGGAGGGAAAGAGGAAGCGAAAGAAAAAAATCGAAAGTGGAAGATGGCTACTGTTATTACTCCTTCCCTTTAACCTCTAACGTTTTCGATGAAAAATGTTTTTCTCGAAAGTCTACCTAGGAAGTATAGTGGATGGAGAAAGGTCTCTGGAGACTTTCTTTTAAAAGGACTATACTCTTCCTTAATACATTCTATGTCTTTACAACGAGGCTGAAGGCGACGGAATCGTAGACTAATCTCGTGTGGAAGACTCAATAATATTGTCATTGTTACCATTATTGGACTGGTGGTCTCGCCCGTAAATACCTATAAGGAAGAATGTACATACCTACATATGTACTAGTATTGCCTAAACAACAATCCCAATCACGTGTAGTTTTAGTTGCCATTTTCTCATCAGAATTTCGAAGATGAGAGCACGAGGGGAAAAAATTAATACAATTTTTATAATTCCTTTATTCATGCTTCACATATTTGAAGAAACCCATTGAAAAGGAGGGAACTCGTCAACAAACTTTCTGGGGACGAGGAAGACGCAGTAGGTTAGGACTATTATCAGTTTGCAAAATTTGAATAATAGATACACTTGATTTCATGATCAAGATATGTAAATAGCTGGTCAAGGTAGTCCATGTGAATGCTTCTCTGTCTGTGAATTAGGTAGGTAGACAAAAATAAACGAGGCACACACGGACAAGAAAAAAATTCATTCATTTGCATTTTCCTTCGTACCCTTATATTTAGTTATAAATAAATAACGGAGTTATCAAAATGGGAGAGGAAACAGAGAAACGACAGTGACGAATCCAATTTATACGTGTTTTTTCTCCATCTAGAAGGGAGGCGAACAACAGGGACTGGCTGGACTATCACCAATGCCCACTCATAATTCCATTTAATAAATGAGCCAATAACGCCATTTCCTTCAAGTTCATTTCCCAGTTCAATTCACACTCATATGATTTACCCTGATCACTCTCTCCATTTTTTCTGGTTTCCATGAATCCTCACAATAAATTTATCCTATTCGTTGGAGTTGGAGTAGCAATCAAGACTAAGACCGAGCCAAAAGTTTGATGACAAAAAATGGGAGAAAAACAATAAAAAAAATTGTGGTAGTGGTAGTGCACATAGCTACATTACTTTCTGTATAACTGTATAACATTTGATATTAAGGCTAAATCACACTGATCCTTCTGTTCTTTTCATCAATGTAAAAGCCCATAATGTACAAGATTACAACAAAGTTTAGGTTGAAAGGACCATGATGATAAATAGTAAGCCTAATGACTATGATCCTATTTGAGCTGTTTGTCACTTCACCAAAATAAAAGGACAGATTTCATACTAAATTCCTTTTAGATGATTCCAAAATCGCTCGAGTTTTTGGAATTGTACGAGGAGATCATGGAAATAAAAAATTTTAAAAAATGCTTAAAGACACTTCCCACTTTCCCCTAATGCTGTAAACGCATTACAATTAGGTATGTCATTTAATTAAAATAATCGACTTCCTTTGATGACGATGACATGCCTTAAAATCCTAATGTCAACCTTTCCCTACAAACCTAATCAATAATAATCATAAGCATCGCCAAGGGCCTCATGGTGGCGGCGACAGCCTACCGAGTGACATGACACAAGCACATGATAATAATTACTTGCTGTTTGCCTACGTCATTGAAAAGAAAAAAAACCGGACTGCAATGCAAGTCGGCTCTAAAATGCATATTATGTGCATAGTAGGTAGTGGACGAAAACCGGACGCTTTTGTGTCCGTTATTCCTCATTCTGTCATTATGGATTACGATTGTTGTCACATCACTCTTTCTCATGGTTCACTAAGCATGCATTGTGCCTTCGAATTCCCTATTTTTTTTGTTATTTATCACATGGCATATTACTGATCACTATCATTGTCTTCTTCTTCTTCATCATGATCTGATCCGGATTTTTTTACGAATGTCCTGCTGCTGACTACACATGTGGAAAAAATACGACGGAGGAGAGGAGAGACCAGACCTTACATATCTAGTATGGGATGCGAATGCGAATACATTTCTCCCATCTTTTTTTATATGAATATGAATTAATATCAATGGACAAAAAAAACCTGTGATGTGATAGTGAATAGTGATGATGAACATGAGTGCACGTTGACGACAACGAAGGAGGAATAACAACAATCCTTCTAGAAAAAAAAATTGATTCTGCGAAAACACGTGACACTCAATTACACTCTGTAGAACAATAAATATTAAAAAACAGTTGGAGACACTACCACTACTGCGAGATGATGCCGTATTGATTGCATGACCACACAACAGTACTTCTTCATCACGTTCCTACTGACCATCGATGACTTGTTCGGGGAAACCACAGAGAGCCTTGCTTTGCTTCAGAAAAAAGTCGAGGTTGATATCTAGTTGAGGCTTGAGAGCAAGCGATGCATAATAATATTGAAAAAAATTGGAACTTTCAGATTAGACTAGACTCGAGTGGAGTGCACTTATTCAGCCTTTTTATTAAGCCCATCAGTCATATTACTATTCATTCAAGCTTCGGTTTCTTTTTCAAGAGGACAGCTCCATTTCATATTATGTATGAGACTAATAACAATGCACTTCGACTTTTCTACAACCTATTATCCAACATTTTACACGGAGAGATTTTTTCCGGCTTGGGCAATCAATTCATTTGAAAATGCAAGTTTTTTTCTCTCCTGCATTTGCATCTCTCCCGAGTTTGACGAAGCTTTGGTGACAAAGCGGGAGGATTCTGAGGCGATACGATCTAACAAAAAATATATATGCTGCATATGGATATGAATTCGGATTTTTTTCTATTGTCCTTTTTAAAACGTTGATGAGGGTCCCCTATTTCAATATTCACACACAAACTTACAACAACACATTTCATACATGTATGTATGTACGCTCAGCTAAATACGCATCCACCTTTTACCTACTTTTTATATTTTTTTCTGATCACTAGCAAATATGTTATAAATATTTTGGATTTTTTAAGCGTTGCGCGCAGCAATACATACTAAGGTTGACATGATTTGGGAAAAGGACAAACAAGAGGAGACAAAAAAATCAAGAATGACACAAGCAAAGTCAGCATTCCAGTATGAGGATGAAAATGAAAAAAATAAAATAAAATCGAATAAAAAGTGTTTGATTTGTTTGCTTATAAAACCATTGTAATGGATCCATTTCGGTAGAAAATCCAATTTGGGGAATGAAAATGAATGAATGATAGAAAGATGAGAATTGACAATCCACATTAAAAGCTGTTTAATCGCTCTTCCGCAGTATTGCAATGTTTAAAGCAAACTACAAAAAATATATCCGACTCTTTGGCGTTTATTTTGAGGGAGAGGTGCATGGTGCATCATCATGAGAATGACATTTTTTTTCAATCGTTGCTACTGGTCATTATCATCATCATCTTCATCATTACCATTACCGGCCCAAAGCAAGCTAGCAATCACCATCAGTGACATTATTACTGTCCATAAAAATCATATAACGCACGAGCTTCACACACGAATCGCCATCATTACTGACATAACATGTATCTAATAATAACGATATCGAGGAAAAAACTAGTTTCCATTTTTCAAACAAACAAAAAAATTACTCATGGACACGAGCATCACAATAATAAAAAAATATCCCGAGCATTTCGTAATCATTCACAGCAAAATCCATTTTTTTAAATCCTTTGAACCTCTGGAGCATAAAAAATGCATTTTCCCGAGACTAGGATTAAAACTGGTCAGTGGGCAGACAAACAGGATCAGTTTTGTCTAACCAACCCTTAATAAAAAACGGACCGGAGGTGGACGGTGTGCGTGCCATTCATTTTCATGAAGAGAAAAAAACATGATATTATGGACACTGGTTACGCACACGCCCGGCCTAATGGCATCTATGTATGTACATGTACATGGCTCGCGAATGCTGCCACAAATGAGAAAGAAAAACCAGTTTTTACTCCATTCAAAAAATTTACTGGCCCTTCATTGAATACAAAATTGAGACGAGTGAAGGTGGCATGATGGCCGTGAAAAAAACGTTTTCTTCCTCAATGAATCTTTTTTTTTATTTTCCCTCTTGAAAAAACTGACCAAGGACTACTATACCACTTACGCACGCACTTTACACACACGCCATAATATTTTTTTATTTCTTTATCTCGGAGATAAGAAAATCGTCTTTGTAAACTAATCAGTACTCATTCTCACTTTCATTTATACACCTTCTACACAATTGGATAGGATAGTACTAGTCCCATATATGTATTTAAATCAGTAGGGGTATAATTGAAATGCAGGACAAGGATTAGGACTGTAGTCAATGCAATAGGGGTAAAAGTTCAAAAAAAGCAGCAGTTGCTTAACAGCGGTTTTTTAAATCCGCTTTTCTACACAGTTGCAGAGCTGACCAAACAAGGAAGGTAAAAATCGATATGATATGTATATGTATGCATTATGTTATTTTCTGCCTTCATTTTTTCTAGTTAAATGAGGGCCTCCAACCGAGCAAATAAAAAAAGGAAAGTTCTACGAAACGAGTAGCCGTCAATTCATACGAATGAAATGGAGCTCACAGGAAAGGAATATACATATATAGGGTGGAAAAAACACATTAAAACAATGTTCATCTGCATACAATTTCGGTTTTTTTGCTGGTGTACCTATAAATGTGCATATTGATGCTGATGATGATGATATGGATAATATAATAACGTATTGGATTGGGCTCCTTTTTTTCCTCTTTGACAGTTTTACTAAATAGTGAGCAAACAACGAAAGCATAAAAATTATCAGGGGGATTTATGTGTGTCCATCTAAAAATTGCTGCTGCGTATGTATGCAAATGAATGATATATATTTTTTCGGGAAGGATAATATAGGAACAGTTTTAGTTTTAATTCATTGTTCTTTCTTCCTCCCTTCACATCTCCACATCCAGTCACTCTAACCATTCTGATATGATATAATATATTTTAGTTGGGGAAAAAATTTATCTGAAGATGGTGAGTAACACACACAGATAACGTGTTAAATAGGCAGCGTGGTAAAGTACATTCCGTTCGCAGTGCGTGTCCAAAGTTGGTTGGTCAATTTTTTTTTGCGTCAATTTATGAAGCGTTTTCGTATTTGTATTTGCATTACATTATAATTCGTAATTCTGGAGGATGTATTGATGATCAACGCAAGGAAAATGATGACTAGGACAGAGAGAGAGAGGAAGGAGTACGTGCTTTGTTGACCGTAAAAGCGAGTGGGACAAAATAAAATTACGTGGTTTGGCGTGGCGTCGTATTTCCCCTGAAACCTTTTAAACTCAGTTTCTTAACTTTAGTGAATAAAATCAACCATTAAAATATTTTGAGGTCGTAAAAAGCCAAGTGTTTGGAAGCAGTTGTTCTTGAGTGAACTGCACTACTGTTCACTTTTTTTCCTGCCTTTGTTTGGACATGAACTGAAAACATAAAAAAATAGAAATACTGGTTCCGTTTTTAGATGCACACTTTGGAGCATGAAGTATGGACAGAGAGTAAATCTGTCACCTATTTTCATAAACGAACAAATCTAGAAATAAATATATTTTAGAAGAGGAGGAAGAAGTGGATAATGGATGTTGGAAGCTTACTCCACATTCTTCGCCATGGGTAAAGTGGGGTCAAAGTTGAACTCGATTTTTATAGACTTTGCGCTTGGAGGAAGAAATGCATTGCATTTATTTATATATTTGCATCATGCATGCCTGTTGTACTTATACTCAAGTAGAACATAAATTGGCTCTGCCTTCTTGTGATTTCATAAACGTGAGTATCCTCTGGTACGGTTCATATTACAACTCGTTTCTGGGCTGCTCGTTGCTGCTGCTCTCATGACTCAGCTTCAGCTCAGCTTCATCCTCTACATACGTCCATTTATACCGTGTCGTAAAAAGAGTTGACATGACACAAAAAAGTCAAAATACGCTTTAAATATTATTGGGAAAAACTAATATGAGGTAAAATAGGCAGCCATTTTAGTTTTCAATTAAAATTGGAACATGAATCTTTAAGATATTACATATTGCAGATCAGCAGGCTAGCTAGGCTGGGTTTCCTTCTTTTCAGATTGCAATTAAAAATGAACAACAATTACGCCTCAATGCAACAAAAATAGTCTGGAAAGTTCATTTAATTTAGCAAATCACACATACGTATCGGCTTCAAGGTTAAAGCGCGAAAAATATTGATATTTTTATGACAAGTCTTATCCTCCTCATCAAAGACGGGAAGCGATAAATGCCAAAATATACTTTACAATCATTCCTGGTTTCTTCCGTACTTCCCATATATGCTCCGCTTTATTCTCTTTCCAATAAACCCTAATTTTAATGGCCACTAACTCGCTCTAACAATCAATAAAAGTACTGAGCAAAGTGCAAATCACACAAGATGTTCTCTTCAATGGGCAAGTAGAACGCTCAAGCAGAAAAAGGCCAGGCCAAAGCAAGTGGCATAGCAGTGCAGTGCAGTGCCTAAATACCGTGTGCCATGCACTTGTTAGCATGCAGGCCCCAAAAAATATAATATGCGAACACCACCACCACCGTCATCATCATCACTATCATCACATCACCATCATTAATTTGCGGCAATGATGATGATGAAGATGATAATAAGTAAATATGAGCAGCTCTCTTCTTGCCTACATCGCATTGCGTCTTCTTCTTCTATTCTTTGTGTTTTTCCCTGACTTTCTTCACTTCAACGGTTGCTGTGTCGGCAGCCGAAGAGAGACAATTGGACAATGGCTAATTAAAAAAGTGGCGAAGTGTCACCACGTGTAGAACAACCAATATTTTTTTCCACTCCAGAATCCGTTCGTCATACTCCTCACGCTGCCATGCCAGGTCAATAATAATCATTTTTATATGGTCATATAAATCTGAAAAATTCTCGACATCATCGATAATATTCAATAGTCATCATCATCATCATATGCATAATACCTGCCTCTCCAATACCACCACCGACTAATCTTAATATCGTGCTTCCTGTACGATCTACTATTTCAGCCATCATCATCATCATCATCAGCCATCAACAAATAAAATACGCTCAAGTTACCTTATAACGCCACCAATAATATCGGCATCAATATAAACCGACGTAAGCATTCTTGGCCTTTTATATTACTACATATTACCTCTCGCTATGTATTTTATTTGCT